>JAFVLL020006723.1:0-23934 GCA_021397915.2 Tor tambroides
GTCTGCACTTTAGACAAACAGGAAATAGCCATGTAGAATGACTGACACGGACAGGACATCTCCTGTGACGCTGGTAGACTTCAAAATCAAACATTGACAAACAATCTCGTCATTGAGAGTGCATGACCTCAATGTCTTTAAACTTTAACCTGTTCATAGCTAAACTATGTAAAAAAAAAAAAAAAAAAAAAAAGACCATGTTTTAATTGTACTCTAAATGCATGCATAAATTATATTTAGTAATAGAAATGCTCACCAAGGCTGCATTTATTTGATGAAATATACATTAAAAACTATAATATTGTAAAATATTATTACCAGTAAAAGTAGCTTTCTATTTGAATATATTTTAAAAATGTATTCCTGTGATGCAAAGCTTCAGTGTCACATGATCCTTTTGAATGCTTTTGTAACAGTCTTTACTGTCAATTTTGATCAATTTACAGTATTGTATATATATACTGTACCATGCATTTGATATGTAAAATGATCCAGAAAATACACATTTATGCAATCAAATCAGATCAGTTAACCAAATGATCACCGCCTCATAAGAAGGAGCATCTTTTGTCACTTCCCTGCAGCAGAGACTGATCTGTGCTGTTTTGAATCGACTGATGCAAATAAGAACCAGGCAAAGAAAGCTTATATGCTTCAGTTGGCATGAGCTTTGTGTTCTGTTATGGTGGGGTGATTTCATTTACACACAAGAGCAGTTCTCTAGAAATGGGAACCTCCCTGTTTAGTAGAAACACTGCTTGTTTAACATGCTTTTGGTGTGACTTTGCAGCCTTGGCAGTTATTTGGTTGTTGGGAGGGATGCTTGAGCAATAGTCTTCAAACATGATTGACAGGAGAATTGAAAAGGGATATTGACTTGTCTTTGGGGTCAAGGTGACCGGTCATCCCCCAGCTGCTAATGTCACGGGGTGAGCACGTACAGGCTGCAGAATACATGACCAGCATTCACTACCACAGCCCTGTGTGACCCTGTAGCACCTCTCAGAGAATCTCAAGACTGTTTTGTATTGTGAATATAAAAATGGCTAAAGGTGTTTCATGCACACCGCTGCACATTGTGCCTTTACTTCTGATTATATAAACATTATAGCACTGCCTCTGATACATTATTGCTGAGCTGCATCAGACATGCATCATCTATGTGGAATTCAGACTTTTATAATATATGTTTTATATTTTATTTCAGTCGACACTCATTTCAATTACACAATCACTTCAAACGTACATTTTAAAATTAATTTTAGGACATCTAATTTTAGTTTTTTTTAAATTTGCAGACTAGTGTTAAGCAGACAGTGAGCCACTGAGAAACTAATTTAGGTTCTAACAGCAGGGAAAAGCAGCAAAGGTCACTGTTTTGAAGGAGACAGAGGTGTTTGTGCTTTAAGAGCTGAAATAATGAGAAGGGGCCGTGGAGACTTGTGACATTTTTCATGTTAATCTGACCTCGGAACAGTGGGGGAATTTGTCCGAATGCCAGGTAGGCTTGTTACAAGGTGTAAATGTCTTGCGACCGGTGTGCTCCGACACAATAAATGTCAGGGCAAAGTATGTGTCCTCTTTGGCTACATCAAAGCGTGCATCTGAAAACAGTCTTTCTTTCACAACTCCTAAGGAAAATTGAAATAAATATCAGCTGATTGGTTACAGTGATTGCAAGCACATTGAAGCTAATGATATGCTCTATTTTGACATCTTCACACATAAAAAACTGGGTTAGATATACACCCCAATCGCAAAGCCTAAAGATGCACCAATCACAAAAAGAGGCTAAAACCCCCATATCTAAAATACAAGAAGTAGCTGTTTAGATATTCCACACACATTACATACCGTAAAATTTGGCAAGACTCTCTTCCAGTAAGCATCTAATTCAGTTTAGCATGCTATCACACCACCAATTCATCTCAATTCAAGATCACCATGTATACTGGCGGACTTTGTAGCAGGAAATGAAAACTGAATTTTTAAAAGAGGTGGATATGTGAAAGCTTAGGAGCATCTGGTTTCCATGGATTGTCCTTCTGTTGTGAATACTGAGAAACTCTCATTTTAGTGCTGAAGCAAACTAAAGATGTTCCTTTCTTGTCTGTTCTCTTTCTGTGCCTGTTTTCATCTCTCGAGGACTGTTGTCTTCAATTCCAGCTTTGATCTTTCTGAGCTTTTTCCTTCCAGTAAGGTCAATCTGACTTGTTCTTAACTGCTTCCATGAGTTACTTTGAAATGTTTTCCAATATTAACTTTTTTTCTTCTCAAATGGTGCAGGTGATGGAGTTGGTGCTCAGCCGAACCTCTCTCAGAACTGGCCTAAATACTACTACACATTTTCGCAGCGATGCCACAGAAGAACCTTTCAGTGAACAGTTTTTTAAAAGAACCATTTTCTCCTTTTTATGAAGAACATTGTGACATTCAGAAGAACCTCTTTCCACTAAGAGGATCACGTTCTTCGTTCACAAGTCTTATGAGTTCTTGTTTTTAATAATGTAGTTCTGCAACTTTTTTGGCATCACAAGCTAGCTTTGATGTAATGGTCTGAAGT
Source organism: Tor tambroides (assembly GCA_021397915.2). Lineage (NCBI taxonomy): Eukaryota > Metazoa > Chordata > Actinopteri > Cypriniformes > Cyprinidae > Tor > Tor tambroides. Next base: position 2,564 of record JAFVLL020006723.1, read on the forward strand.
TATTTAAATTCATAGCAATCAGCTCACGCATAATATTTGGGGATAATTTCATTTCTGATAGACAGGTAAAATGAAGTGGCTGGAGTACATCTACAGCACAACAAACAGGAGCAAAGTGTCTGTCAAACGAATGCACATCGCAATTTGCTGCTTCAGGTATTTTGACAGAAAAAAAGACACACTTCACTTTTAAATCAATTTTTCAAGCCCAGAATACCCTTCTTTTTGGTAGAAAATGCATGTAATGGGGCCAGATTGGACACAAGAGTTCAGTCGGTGGGTATGATGTATAAGTTTTACTTTTATACAAGCCATTTATACTCCTCTACCAGTTTACCTTCATCTCCTAACTTCAGAAAGTACAAAACTGGCAAATATATTAACTGGCTTAAACTCTGAGCTGGTGTCCAGTGTGCTGATTTGAGACATGTGTGGACTGAATGCAGAAGAAGATTATATGCTTTCCTCTCCAAGCACAGCAGGTCCAGAAAACCTCAAGCCATATGACAGGGCCTGGCCTCCATTGCAATTTAATTTGAGTTAACCGTCTCTTTTTTACCTCACACCCTTCCTTTTTTCCCTTCTCTGCCCCCTTCACACTCTAACTTCCAATTCCATCCACAAATCGAGCTGCTCTCTTGACACCTCTAAGTTTTTTTGACTGGACTGTTGTCTCAGCATGTCATTTCTTCCTCTTTCCTTGTAACACAGTGGAAAGGGATAGTTTTTTGATCTTCAGAAGCCATTTCCACATCTTACAGCTCTTCTCAACTTCAAATGACAGTGCCTCGGGGCGAGCAACTGCAACTGCAGTAAAGACAAAGCCACATGCCAGACTGAAGTCATAGACGTGTCAACAAAGACACGTTTCTTTTGCATCTCCTCTTCTTCAGGAAGCACTTGGAAATAAATCGAGATGTCAACACTGTCAGAATTCCAAACTGTTCTTGAAACTGTAACTTAGTTTAATAAATAAAATTAAAATAAAAACTCACCTGTAAAACAGTACAAACTCGTTCAGTTTCAGAAGGACTGTCAATATGTCCCTGATTATCAAAGAAATATGTCCAAATGTGATGTTGTTCCAAGTCCTTTTTGACTCCATGGAGTCCTTTCCTCCATGGAACACAAAAAGATGAATGCAGTGAATAAACACAGTGACCACAAGCAGCAACTCTTCAAAAAGGATGAAAAACACCATAGAAATAGAAACAGACCTCAGATGGCATTTTGCGATGAACATAGCAAAACTAAAGCCATTTAGTGTCTGTCAACTTTCACTTTAATTGTACTGAAAGCAGCAGTGCAAACATTCTAAACAGAAAAAAATCATATAGATTGGAGCAACATGAGTAAATGATTTTTCATTTATGGACGAACGGTTTAGTTACTGATGGGAAATTCCTCTTTCTTATTGTCATGATACCATACGGTATTTCAGCCTAGACAATGGTAATGCCAACATGTCTTGACACGTCACACCCTTGGTGTTAGATAGTATGTGTGTGTGTGTTTTTATTGCATCTTATGACAGTTCCTCCATCACAAAGGCAGCTGACTAGTTAAAGCTAAAATGTTGGTCAGCGAATGGAGGTCTGTTTGTTAAACTGTAACTAATATTGCAGTTGAAATGGTTGAGACATTCGTTAGTTTTGGAAATGAGCCTGAAGTAGAGAAACATTACACAGCTTGCATCTTTTATCCAAACAAAATCTATACCGTTATGATCTTAGGCTGAACTGAAAGGCATGATAATACATTTTACATAAAAGTTCTAGGACGGCATCTCAAAAGACTCAGAGAGGTGTAAAGGTGGCCGATAAGTACATTTCTGAATTAAAATTGTGGAAATTTATTTTAAACACATTAATGTTAATACAAATTCTTATTGATTCATTTTAAAATAGTATTTAGAATGTATCATACTCTCAGCAGATAAACACATATCTGTGATTCAAACTGAAAAAAAAAAAATATATATAGATATTATATAGACATCAGATATATTTGTTGTAATATGATAGCAGTTTTTGCTTTTAATAAACACCAGTACTCTTTTACACCATCAATAGCATCTACTAGGCTGACTTCAGTGGAAATAAATTGTGACATGTTATGTAAATGTAGTTGTTTTGGAAAATACTACTGGTTTTGTAGGCATGCGGGTCTATAACTTATACACAGTGCTGACACACACACTAACCTAAATGAGCTGTTCATGGAGTACATGTTCTGAGCTGTATTTTGCACTTGTGATGTGGGTGGTTTAATGAATAACTAAATCACATAGCTGGAGTGGAGAAACTATTATTTAGTTTATGCAATAGATCTATCCAGTGTAATTGGCCAAGCGTTCGTGAAATGTCATAATACAAATTGTCTGAAGTGACAGCAAATGGCACGGCCATTTTCTTGCTGTTAGACTCTTTTACATAATTTATTACGAGCCCGAATGGAGCTGTATGTTGGTTTGGTTGACAGCCTGTGTAATTTAGCTTCTCTGGATCAGCGAGCCGGCGTTGTAACTGTGACTCAAAGCCTATTTAAAGAGAAGATAAGGTCAGTGTAACAGGTCACTGTCAGCTTTGTAATCCTAAAAGAAATGCCAAGGCAATACACAGTTCAAATCAATTTGAATCAATTCTTAGTGCTATAACAAATCGAGTGAATTTTACATTGTATAATGGGCAAGGTTATGGTGAATACAAACCAGTGTTTGTGCTAAGAGATACAATAGATTTCTTTCTGAGCGCTGCATGGTGATTAGAGATCTGACACCTTCCTCCTACTTCTTTTTAGCGTTCCCATTTTTTGCCTCCCCCTCACTGCAGCTGACATCAAAGAACATCTGTTTGTTGTGCAAACCCGCCTCTGAACTCCATGTTAAGCCGTAGCACTCAGCAATGTCAAAAGTTCTTCATCTGAGACCGGTTTCTAAGAGAGGGAGAAAGTTGAGGTTGCATGGGCATACTGTGTACTTTCTGTATATGCGTGCGAGTATGTTTACGCGTGACTCTCATATGAAAAACCAGCGGTGCGTCCAATCAGGGAACAGAATTCGGCTTTGCTTTTCCCAGGAAATTAGGCTGCTTTTCTCCTAGCTGCAGTGGGGCAGAAAAATCACAGGCCATTAGGCACAGAAACACAAGAGCACTGCTCTTATTATGCTACAGTGTACAGTTCCACATCAGAGAAATGCCCTCTCATAATAATAAAACCAGATTTATCGCATATACAGGTGCAGGAGGAAGATTAAAAGCGTAACATTAACTGATCTAGAACACAACGCACAAAACAGGTATAGCAGCCTGGGGTTTTGAACAGGATATGCTGGTCTAAACAGGAAGACAGTCTTTGATAGACAGATAGATAGATAGATAAATGCAATTTCTTTTCGAAATATAAATCACTCTTTACAGCCTTTGCTGTATCTTCAAAGTTAATCTCATTAATATATATAGAAAGGTAGAAGAATATAACTGTATGAACAGGAGCTCTAAAAATGACAGTACAAAGAGTGAAGACAAAGGTTTTTTTCACTGAGGCAGTTGTGAACTAATTTACATATCATTTGAAGTCTGGAGCCATTTGCTGTGGAAGGTAGTTTCTAACACCAAAGTACAATAAAACAGCGACAGGCACACGTGAATCTTTATCTGCTTGGCCTTTCAAACTACAATCCTCTGGCCAGACAAACACATGACTGGTTTTTGGTAGGTTGTTTGCTGTAAAAATAACAGGGAGTGCAGTCAGAGTGATGTCTAACTGAGTCATACCCCAGGTCCACTCTTGTCCCATCATATTCCCATCATTAAGACTGGTTGCCTGGGCAGATAATAATGTGATGTGTGATCCTTATTTGAATTGCACCCATGAGCTAACAGTGACGCTAACGAAATTAGTTACACTGCATTAAAAAGTCCACGGATACAATAGCATCAAAATGACAGAAATGAATTAGAACCAATTTCTAATTAATATTAGAAATTATAACTATTTCTTATTAATAGGAGCTACATTTAGGACATTGGCTCTCAAACAGGAATGCATCAAGATAACCTAAAATTAGTTAAAATAAGTTATATTAACCCTCATGTTGTGTTCTGGTTATTTTGACTTAGAGAGGATTTTCTTTTTCCTGAAAATGCTAGATAATGTTATTACATTGGAGTAAATTTACTGACTTTGCTCAAAAAGAGTATAACAACTTCTCCATGAAGAAATAAATAAATAATAATAATAAATAAATATTATATATATATATATATATATATATGTTTTTTGTTTTTTTTTGATTGTTTTCCCACCTCGTTAGTGTTCCCGAAAAATGACTGGGCTACAAATAATTGCTTATAAATTTCTTGCTGTTATATTACCAAATATTGAATTCAATCTTTTTATCGACTTGTTTTCTTACACTTACCACAAGTTTTTTATTTCTTTTTGGAACTGATTGATCATTGGCCTCACTGATCTGAGCTTATGTACCTCAGTTTTTGGGTGAACATTGCCAAAATTATCTGCAAATAATGGTGTTATTTCTTACACCAAATTAGGTGAAGGGTTTTCAGCACATCTCAAGGGTGATGTGCTGAAAACCCTTCACCTTATTTGGTGTTCTTGGCCAAAAATGACCAGCCTTTTAAAAACCTTTTAAAAAATCTTGGATTCAATCTTTTTGTCAACTTGTATGTAACTGAACCAAATTAAATCAGTTTTTTTCCCTCTGCTACTGCAATCCTACATTTACATGACTGAAGTCATCATTGTCATCAAATATATATGCAGTTGTAATTTAATTTTTATATATTGTATACATATATAATTGTCACTGTAAATCTACTGACGTAAATGACGATACTGGCACCTTAGATACGGATACGCCATTCACGTGGAGCGCCTGTCTGCTTTGCAGCCAATCAAAAACGAGAGATTTTATTTTTCTGCTACCAGTGATATAATTATTACCGCATTGTTTTTATTAACCAGTTTCATGCTTAACATAGTTTTTGTTAAGCTTTATGTGTGTACTCTTTGAACATTGTTCATTAAATGTATGAGATTGTAGTGGCTAAAAGGAAAACTCCCTTTAGTAGCGCTTCTTTGCTTCAAAACACATCAGCTCGGCGTTTTGTGTAGTCACATTTGATGAAATTTAATTTCAAATACAATTTCCCCCCCGCACGTTTGATCATACAAAACCGGGATAAACAGATTAGCTAAGCTTGTCTCAAAGCTATGCTCTTCTGCCAGGTCAGCTCACTACTTAGCCTTTATATTTATTCAGTCATTTGATCTACTTAGGGGCATAAATGTCGCTTTAACAGTCATGTTTGCGAAATATGAACATGGAAATGATATACGATACCTCCATGAATAGCCTGTCTTTTTTGTGGTACTAGGTAACGCGTGACGTCAAGAGCCTTTATGACGGGTTCAACGTAAGTGTATTAAATCCTACCCCCTCTTTGCTTGATGGTAAAACGAGCCAATGGGCTTGAAGAGCGTCAGGAGTAGGACCCGCCTCTCGCTAATGGCTGACCAATCATATTCCGCGGATTCGACGTTCGTATTGTTGTGACCTTTGGAAGCGCATCACCGCCCACCGCGTGCCCGTGGCGGAGGAAAACTATATATAGAGGCGGATGACAGCGGTAGGGGACGAAATTGTAAAACACCCAAATAGAGGGGGTGGAAAGGAGCTTATTGGGAAGGTGAAACAGCAAATACCTTACAGATAACTGGGAGCAAGATAAGAAGAAGAAGACAAAAAACAAAACAAAAATAAAACATTTCAAGTCTACCAACTGGAATACCTTTATGTTAACTTAATGTGAAGAAAGTATTTATATCTGAATTTTTCTATTTGCACTAGTTAAGGCTACTGCAACTAGGCTACTGAAAATCGTCATTTTGTAAACTCAAGTAAGTATTTCATTTCTTTGTATGGCATTGCTATTTTTGTGCTCTGTCCCATTTTTAAAGTGTATTGGTTATTGCAAAGCGTTGTCTGTAATAGTTTAGTGAAACCTTAAGAGAATTTAAATGAAGGCAGCTTGCTGCGTCAGTCGTGGGCTGTAGACTTAAGGAGCTCGGAGGGATTGCCAGCTATGGCAAAACACCTTCTTACAGCAGAAGTCTTACACTAGTTACATAGAAATGCAAATGATCAAATACCATAGAATATGATATAGGCTGGATTTCATTTGTCAGCGTATCCAGGTCGAATTGCATAGAATAGCCTACAGCATATATTGCTCTCTTATCTTAACTGTATAGCCTACCTTTATATGATGCATTTCATGCATACATTAGTGATATAGCATATATGCACCTGCGCTTTAACTGTACATTATGTCCTCGCGCTCGCTTTAATCTTCCCTGTGAACTGGGTGGGAGCGACGATACGATCTCTGACGTCTTATACTCGCTTTAAATGTACAAACGAAACACAGTTTGCTTTTATATTTGCTAACCAACGCGTAAAGCGAACCATTTATCTGTTTGGTTTAACACTCAAGTGCATTTTTATGTCTATTCGCTTCATCGACGACCGTACGCTGATGTGTGCGCACGCGGACTGGTTTTCATTTCTCCTCGTGACACGTTCAGGTTTAATTATTAAAGTCTCGCGTTCTTGTCTGATTTCCTCACGACACCCTCTATTTTACAGACATACATGACGAGCTCAAGATAAAGTTCAATTATGGCGACAGAAGTAGATTGGTTACAGTTGTTCAGGGTCTAGTCAGGGCAAGTTGGTTATTACGTAACTCTATCAGCTCCGCGAGTCCCAGTGCATCCTTCCTATAATGGTAAACTGCAATTACAGGACTAGCTTAGTGCTAATATATGCTGAACACAAGGTGTTGTCTCGAATTTAACTTGAGTGGAAAATTCAGCCAGTGCACTGAGGCTTAGGATTGTTTGTGTGCCTGTGTAAAATCTAATCTGCTGGCAAGTCTACGAATGCAAGCAAGCTGTTTTATCAAAACATTCCAGCTATTTTAACGAACTGTCTATTAAGAAAAATGACAGACAGTACCATGTTCTAGATTATTATTTTCAGCTGAGAATAATGAGCTAGAGTTATTCATGCTATTGTTTTTGCTTCTCTCTAGGAACCGGATCAGCCGTTTGTGGACTGAGACGTTCCCTCTGCAACCAGCACTTTGTTTTGAACCGTTTTCCCCCAAGTTTCTGTTTATTTGCCTGGCTCCAGCCGAGCCTTGCCCTCTGGTGGCTTACAACACAATACGCAAATTCAAACAGCCAACGGTGGTGATACTCCAGGGCAGCGCAGCAGCTATGCAGCTTGAAATCCAAGTAGCACTCAACTTCATCATTTCGTACTTGTACAATAAGCTGCCCAGGCGACGTGTCAACATTTTCGGCGAGGAGTTGGAGCGACAGCTGAAACAGAAATACGAGGGACACTGGTACCCGGACAAGCCATACAAAGGGTCTGGATTCAGGTGTATACATGTCGGGGAGAAAGTGGACCCAGTTGTAGAGCAAGCAGCCAAAGAAAGTGGGTTGGACATTGAGGATGTCCGCAACAACCTGCCTCAGGACCTCAGTGTCTGGATTGATCCTTTCGAGGTGTCTTATCAGATTGGGGAGAAGGGACCCGTCAAGGTGCTCTATGTGGACGACAGTAATGAGAATGGGCTGGAGTTGGACAAGGAGATCAAGAACAGCTTTAACCCCGAGGCCCAGGTCTTCATGCCCATCAGCGAGCCCCTCGGCATGTCCCCAACCTCCAGTTCCCCGTCCCCACCGTTTGGCCAGTCGGCGGCGGTCAGCCCCACCTTTATGCGCCGTTCCACGCAACCTTTAACCTTTACCACTGCCAGCTTCGCCGCCACCAAATTTGGCTCCACGAAAATGAAAAGCAACGGGCGGAACGCCAACAAGGTGACCCGAAACTCCCCCACCAACCTGGGTCTGAATGTAAACAACCTCCTCAAGCAGAAAGCCATGTCCACATCCATGCATTCTCTCTACGGCGTCGGCTTGGGCGCTCAGCCGCAGAAGCCCTCTGCCCTGTCTCCCAACGCCAAGGAATTCGTGTTCCCCAATCTCCAGGGGCAGGGCAGCCCAAGTGCAATGTTCCCTGGGGAAACGTCCCTCAATCTCAGCCCTCTCCCATACAATAATGCCTTTGACGTGTTTGCAGCCTATGGGGGCCTTAATGAGAAGTCCCTCATGGACAGCCTGAATTTCAGCTTGAGCAACATGCAGTATTCTAACCAGCAATTCCAGCCAGTGATGGCCAACTAGAAAGTGAGAATACTACTAACGACCAGAGATACGTGATGGGACGGTGGAAAGTTCACGTTTGGAAAATCCCAAAAAAAAAACAAAAAAAAAAACGTAAAAAACAAAAAGAAAATCGCAAAGCAACACTTCAGCTGTAAAGTCCCGGTGAAGAAGTCAAACGTTGAGCCCGAGGGTGAACCATGTTGTTCCCTTGAGTATTTTTGTCATTCTTTTTAAGATTAAGCTTGTTGTACAATCAAGCTTAGTTATCTAAACTCATATTGTTTTTAAGTTGTTTTCTTTTGCCAGCCAAGCACAAAATTATTTTTACTGACTGTTTTAAGATATCTTTATGAAGAAGAAAACTACAAATCAAGGCCTCTAATAGTATTCAAGGTTTAGCTACACAGCCAATTTTCCGAGGATTGGCCTGAATGCTGAATGAGGGATTTCTTGGTCTTTTTTCTAACTGTATAATTAATTTAGTAGAAAGTTTGTAAAATATCAGAGTATATATTGTTTCTACGACATATTGCATTTATATCTTTTTACTACTCCAGTGATCTGTGATGGCTGCAGCAGCTTTTGTTATATTTTTTTTTATTGAAATTGTAAAATGAAATCCATCTTTAAAAACATCAGCTATTCTAAAGATTGTGTACAGAATATTCCATTGTGTTGGGATTTAAAAATATTTGCTTTTTGGGGGAAAAAAAAAGAGAAAAATAAGAGTTGTATTTTCTGTTAAGAGTTCAAAGATTTTTGCTATACTATGGACAAAATGTAATCGTATATTAATTTTGTACCAACATTGTGCAATACTTGACAAAAACAAATAGTATAACAAAGTATTTGGAGTCAGTGTCTTACATGTAAAGAGGGACTGATAGTTTATTAAGTTTGTATTAAAATGCTTGAAATTATACTCTTGGTCTTAAGCTTTTTATTCAAATTTTCATTTTATATCTCTACTCTTTCACTGCTCTCATTGCAAACTGAATATTACTCATACATGCTGCTAGATTACTGTTTTACTGTTCTCGTTTTCAGTCTGCTTAAGAAAATGTTTTCCCCTTGTCTTCTCCAGATGCAAGAGTACATTTCCATAAATGGGTTTCCATAATGTAAGTAGCCATGACTCATAGTGTAGCGGTCAGATCAGCATTTATTCTTATAGTCATGAATTGTAAGTTACCCTCCTCATTTGCATTTGTCCATTTGCCAGATGCTTTCATCTTAAGATGCATTTTATCAGTATATGTGTTCCCTGGGAATTGAACTATGACGTTGCTGTTGCTATAGCGCCATGCTCTTTCAGGAGAATAGAGGAGCTTTGTTTAATGGGATTATTAGAGGTTTATATTTAAATAATTCCATGTTGTTATTATACTAGTTGCCCCGTAAACCACAAGCATTCACTAAACCTTCATAAAGAGAAAGACTAACCAGGTTTGTTATGCAAAAACAAGTTCATATATTTGTGTCTTTTGAAGATGAACATTTGAATCCTTTTTGGATTCTCCCATGATGCTACAGCAGAACAGTGTGAAGGTCGAGATATGTTTTGCATTATCATTGTTGCTGTGCCTCCCGTGTTTTTCACAGCCATATAAACAGGTGCTGCTGGATTCAAAATGAACGGCTGTTCAATTAATGTCAGCTAGCTGGTCTAAGAATTTAACAGCTCTTCTTATTCCAGTAAGCAACATGGATCTATATTTAGAGCTCTAATTAAGTAAGTTGATTGAGCAAAGTGAATTGAGGAGGGAATTCACAGATGAGTTAACCCACAACCTCTCTGTGAAAGAAATGGAAATGAGGACAAAAGACAGCAGCACTTTTACACTTTTATTAATTTGTTCACAAATGCTGTTTTCACAAGATAAGAATATACACTTAAAATAAAAGTTCTTTGTTGATATCTGTAGTTCCGTAAAGAACCTTTAACATCCATGGAACCTTTCCATTCCACAAAAGGTTCTTTGTAGTGGGGAAAGGTTCTTAAGATTATTAGTTTAGCCAGAAATGAAAATTTGCTGAATATTTACTCACCCTCAGTCCATCCAGGATGTAGTGGAGTTTGGATTAGCGTTACTTGCTCACCAGTGGATCCTCTGCAGTGAATGAGTGCCATAAAAATGAGAGTCCAAACAGCTGATGAAAACATCAAAATAATCCACAAGAAATCCACACCACTCCTATCCATCAATTAATGTCTTGTGAATTGAAAATCTGCATGTTTCTAAGAAACAAATCCATCATTAAGATGTTTCAAACTTTAAATGAGACCTCTATCCATACTATTTCTTGCTCCATGGATAAAGTTGTCTCTTCTGAATCAGGAGAGAAATATGCATAGATCATGCACTGTTTTCAAGCTAAACAGTTTTAAACAAAAATGGACATTTTCACTGGAGAAAACAGTATTACGGATTATTAAGGACTGGTATTTTAGCTAGAAGTGATTGTTTAAAGTTAAAAAGCATTAATGACGAATTCATTTCTTAGAAACATGCAGATTTTCACTTCACAAGACATTAACTGATGGACTGGAGTCATGGATTACTTATGTGGATTATTCTGATGTTTTTATCAGCTGTTTGGACTCTCATTCTGACGGCACCCATTCACTGCAGAGGATCCACTGGTGAGCAAGTAATGCTAAATTTCTCCAAATCTGCTTTGATGAAGAAACAAACTCATCTACATTTTGGATAGCCTGATGAGTAAATGTTCAACAAATTCTCATTTTTGTGTGATCTGTTTCTTTGAATGTTCTTCACACTAAGTACTTTTAAGAACTGTTCACTGAAAGGTTCTTTTAAGAACCCAAAAATGGATCTTCTGTTGCATCCCTGCAAAAACCCTCTTTATTTTTGAGAGTGTATGAGTCTTAACAAATTCTTCCTCCATATATGGTTTAAGTAATTAGATTGCGAAACATTTTAGACCTCATTTCAAAATCTGCACTCTTGCTCTCACCTGTCAAAGCTACCACCTTCTACCAGAACATCAACCCCTTCTGATAACTTAAAAACACGGAATAAAGGTGCCTGCTTGCCAGGCTTAATTGTCTAAGGGGAGGTCAGGAAAATAAAGCCCTTGGAGGGCGTCTTCATGTGTGCCTCTGTGGCTGCACGGTCTTGTGTAGGTGTTAAGCTTGGCAGCTCCCTTTCAGTACAGCTCTGAACTTTGCCCACTCAGTGAGTCAGAGAGATGTGTTGCACCACGTTGAGACAGGTGCAGGCTTCAGGGTGGCAGCAGAAGATACGATTACACTCGCTGTTTATCACCGAACGCTAGCTAGGGGAAGAGGATAGCGACAGATTGGGAATACCTCGGCCTCTGTCCTTGGAGGAGGCGGAGGGCTGACAAGTTGTGGGTGATGAAACAGTGGGGGATGATGGGAAATGTGAGTGCTTAGTCAGTGAAGGGAATCACATATATTTATAAACATGGAAAGTTTAAAACAAAAGTTTAAGAGGGGCATTTATAAACATTGTATTTAGAATATACAACTTTGAAAAATCTTTTTTTCTGTTTTTTTTTTTTTTTTTTTTTTTTTCATATTATGCTCACCAAGGCTGCATTTATTAGGACAATATTTGGCTGAGATACAACTATTTGAAAATCTGGAATCTGAGGGTACAAAAAATCAAAATAAAAATTGAGCAAAATTGAGAAAATCATCTTTAAAGTTGTCCAAATGAAGTTCTTAGCAATGCATATTACTAATCAAAAATTAAGTTTTAATATATTTAAGGTAGGAAATTTACAAAATATCTTCATGGAACATGATCTTTATTTAATATCCTAATGATTTTTGGTATAAAAGAAAAATCAATAATTTTGAACCATACAATGTATTTTTGGCTACTGCTACAAATATACCTGTGCTACTTAAGACTGGTTAGAAATAACATGTTTCTGTTTGAATATATTTTAAAATATAATTTATTCCTGTGTGCAAAGCTGAATTTTGAGCATTATTACTCATTACTGATTTGCTGAGAAACATTTATAATTATTGAATTAATGTTGAAAACAGCTGTGCTGCTTGATATTTTTTGTGAAAACTGTCATACTTTGTTTCAGAATTCTTTGATGAAAGAGCAACATTTATCTGAAATCTTATAACTGTCTTAGTCACTTTTGATCAATTTAACGGGTCCTTGCTGAATAGAAGTATTACATTTATTAAATAAAAACACTGTTTTAACAGGTAATGTATTTATTACAGTACATACGAAAATTATGAATTCTATTTACAGGTTAAACTGATGATATGTGCCATTGTCTTGCATAGACTAACAGCATAAGTGTATTCTGCATATTTCTCTTTTTCTGGTCGAGAATCACACACATAGACAGGAAGAAACTGACCAACATGTAAAGCGACTAACCACAGTTTGTTTTGTTTTTATATGCCATAGCTATTTCTATAACAATTTGAATCTAAAGCCATTTTTAGATTTTCAGGGTCATTGAGTGACACTTGGGAATCGCTCTCAAACCCTGAATTTCCCATTTTGTGACAACAGAAATGATCCATGCATCATAGACACAGAGCCTGATGTGTGATGCTAGTGTGTGCGAATCCTTCCACAAGCTTTCTCCTTTAATAATTTACTTTGAAATACCTTTGCTGAATCAAACTGGCCTAGTTTAAACAACTTTCAGTAATTCAGAGGCTGAGATAGCAGCAGTATTCCTTGCTTTTTGTGACAGTGGCTGGTGTTGTGTGAAGACTTCCACTTATGTGGTGCAGATGGGAGACGTTCCCAATGCCACAGGAATGAAACTCAGCACTGCTGCAACTAGCTTGCTGACTTTCTGTTTTCATTTTTCCAAAGAAGGAAGGGCTTTGACTTTAGGCTTCTCACAGGTTTACTTGCAAAGATTTCACACAGTTCGCTGCTGTGCTTAATTAATGAATCTCATTAGAGTGACCAGATGTCCATTTCGTGTGTTCTGACTTTTTCCCCCCTACATTTTATTTGTATTTCAAAGGATTCAAAGAAGTCACAAAAATGTGTTGTAACTTTAAACTAGACCCTCATGCATAATTATTTGAATTATTAATATTTATAACAAAATGTAATGGAATACTATATATATATATATATATATATATATACATATGTAAAATTATAATATTAACGAATTTAAAATATATATACAGGCCTATATATTATATATATTATAATTTTAATGATAATTTAAATAAAAAAGAAATATAAATAATAAAATGTTTTTCTTAATCAAACTAATGTGTGACAGTTTGGTAATGCATTAAACTTTGTGATGTATTTTATGTATTTAACCCTTTGATGCATAAATGATCACATTCAAATATAAAATAGCTAATTTTTTTTTTTTTTAAAACACCGATATAATCATTTTGTTTCAAAATGATGTATTTGGAAAGATTTACACATCTATTCTGCAGCTGAGCTGATAGTCAATATTTCAAAGGTAGGTTATAGCTATATACCACTGCTTTTGTCAGACAATTTTTGAATTTATGTTGTCATAAATAAAAAATACAATGACATATAAGGAGGACAGTCATATAGAATTATGAGTAAGAGTCAAAGATCAACCACCCATGGTTGTTTGGATAACATCACACACTGAATGGTTAAAATAGCTTTTAAACATCCACTGTAGTGGGTGTCATGCATCAAAGGGTTAATATTATGTAAGTCAATATATAATTATAATATTCTATGTTGATCAACAAAACAAAACATTTTATTCATGCACAACTGACATGAGATCTTGATCAATTTGTTTTTGACTGCTAAATATAGCGTGATATCTAGTAGAATAAATGTTTAAAGTTTATCTATTAACCCAGATGACTTCAACTCATGACATCTTCTGCCAGTTTAAACATTAAACTAGAAGATAAAACTATACAAGAACTACATAATCAGTAGTCATATCTAGAATTAATTATTGTTTGTTTCATTTAATCTTTAACCAGGGTGTGAGTTGCATGGATATTTGCAGTGACTCTGTCATTTTGGTAATGTGTAACCTGTTTTTACCATCATTGTTTTACAGTGCATGAGATGATATGTTAAACAAATGGTAAACGTCATAACACTTGGAATATTTTATTTAGCTGTACTGATGGGAGCCTGTGGCTGTGCTGGAGCTCGCTGAATGAACGTAGGAGGTTCTGCTCGGCCTGTCGTGGGAGGTGTTGCATAACTGCGTGGACGCCGCTGTCTTCAACAACACGTTAGTGGGGAAAGGATGGCACGCTTCCCAAATGCCGTGACAAGTTCCCCTGAACTCACTGCATGCTTGTTTCTTCCTCAGAAATATCTGTTTTCGCAATTACGTCAATTCCCTTAGGTGTCGATGGAGTTGAGCAGTTAAAACAGACGTAGCTTTCTGTTGTTTTTCTCTGCTCAAGGACTCATGCGAGGCATGGATAGAAACAGAAAGTCTGAGTTTGCCTTTCAAAGAGACTCAGAGCCTTGAAGAATCAGAAGTGGGTGGATGAGATGACCTGTGCTCAGCTGCAATCTGCCGCTCCAAGAGCTTCATCTCTTCTAGGTTTGAGCTGATCTAGGGGCAGTTACGCGTCATTATTTAGGCTGGTCTGAGCTTATTATGGGTCGTGGTCTAGGTTGAGTTATAGTCAATGCTTGTGTTTATTTGGTCATCTTTTTGGGCTGAACTGGGACCAGATCTGGGGTCACTATTGGGGCTGATCTAGAATTAATACTGCATCATTATTTAGGCTGATCTGAGGTCATCATTATGGGCCTGTGGGCTGATACTGGGTCAGGTATAATTAACATTTAGGCTCATTTGGAATTATTTGGTCACTTTTGGCTTATTTTTGGAGCTTATCTGGAATCAGTTATGACTAAATATTAGGGCTGATCTAGGGTTAGTTTGCACCATTATTAGGGCTGATCTGAGGTCATTATTATAGGTTGAGGTCTAGGTTGATATTAGGTCAGTTATAATCATCGTTTGGGCTTATTTGGTCACTTTTGTCTTATTTTTTGAGGCTGATCTGGAATCAGTTATGGATAAATATTAGGGCTGATCTAGGGTTAGTTTGCACCATTATTAGGGCTGATCTGAGGTCATTATTATGGGTGGAGGTCTAGGTTGGTATTGGGTCAGTTATAATCATCGTTTGGGCTTATTTGGTCACTTTTGTCTTATTTTTTGAGGCTGATCTGGAATCAGTTATGGGTAAATATGTTATGGGTCAGTGTCGGGCGCTTGCTTAGCAGTTTGTTGCGATTAACAGGAAAGTGTGTGCAGCTGAATTGGAGTAGTGTTTCGTTAGATGGGTATGAAAAAGCTTAGTTTACCGCGGCAGCGGTCGTGTGAAGACCGAAGAGTAAAGACCATCGACTCTACCGTGCGACTCCACCGGGCAGGGACACCGACAAAGGATATAAGTATCACTTTAATTTTTCCTCTTTCCTACTACTTGTTTCACTTCTGTTTCAGTTTTTATAACCATTTCTTACTGTGTGTTAGTAAGTTGTTGTTGCTGTTTTTAAAACAAGTATGTTTGGCTCAGTGTTGATGTCTGTATTGGTTGTTTATTAAGTTATAGTTTTATTTAATTTTAGTTATTTTAGTACTTCATACTACATGGAAATGAAATAATATATATATTGCATTTATTTTTATATGTATGTATATGTATATGTGTGTGGCTGTACATACACGTCGTTGTTTTTTGGTGTTTGGCTTAGTGTTATGTTAGAAGCATTATTATACTCATACCTTTTGTTGTTTTAATATTTTAAATTGTTTTCAGCTTTACTTTTTTGTTTTCATTTAAATGTTTAGTTTTTGAAATGTATGCATTTTTCATTTTTATTTAATTTCTTTATTTTCTTAAATGTGTGTTTATATAGTATTTACAGAGTTTTGACTTTTAGTTTGTTACTTTTTCTTATTTGTAAGTCGCTTTGGATAAAAGCGTCTGCTAAATGACTAAAAGTAAAGTAAAGTAAAGTAAATATTAGGGCTGATCTAGGGTTAGTTTGCACCATTATTAGGGCTGATCTGAGGTCATTATTATGGGTGGAGGTCTAGGTTAATATTGGGTTAGTTAAAATAAATGTTTGGGCTTATTTGATTACTTTTGGCTCCATTTTGGGCTGATCTGACATCAGTTATGGGTCATTATGAGGGCTGATCTAGGGTTAGTTATGCTTAATAGTTAGGTCATTATTATGGGTCATGGTCTAGGCTGATACTCGCTCAGTTATAATCAACATTTGGGATTATTTGGCCACACTTATTGTTTAAGCTGATTTGAGATCAGTTTTGGGTCATTTTTGAAGCTGATCTAGGGTCAGCTATACATCATTTTTAGGCTGATCTGAAGTCATTATTACGGGTCATGGGTTTATCTGAGGCAGCTTATGGGTCAATATTCACTCTTTATTTCGCCTAATTTGGATTAGTTCATGGTTTAAGCTGATATGGCACCAGTTAATTATGATGGTTTTGGAACGACTATTCATGGACCTTACAATCTAATAGTGACATTAGTATCTTTATTTTAATTTTCAACCAATTTAATTCATTTTAAAAATTAAATAAAATTTGCAGTTCCGTTTTGTGCTGCCAATGAAACAGAAATTTGTAAGCTAACAAGAATTGTGTTTTTAAAATGAACTTTCTTGCTTAGGTCTTTAAAGGAAACTGTTGGGCTTCACAAGTACTGACTCTAAAAATTAAAAGGTATTGCAGTCAGCTCACTAGAGTTTGTGAGTTCACAAACCCCAAATCATGTGGTTTTCCTCTCTCAAATTCTGCTAATGATGACCTAGTGAGAAAAAGAGTGCAAGAGAGTGAGAAAAGAGAGAGAGAGAGAGGATATGAGGCTGGGTGTCACTTTGGCTAATTACCACCTGAGACAGAATGTGTATTGCAGGATGTGTAAGTGTCAATGTATGTTCTGAGTTTCTATGTGTGTGGTCGTGAAAAATGTGCACATTTGTCAAATGCCTATGAAATTGCTTATGCATGCAAGTAAGTGTGAGATACATTCGGTCTATCTTCAAATGCATATATAATTGTTTGACTGCATTTAACTATGGCTAAATTTGTAGTGGTTTGTAAGGTTTTGGTGCTGATACTATTAGCCTATCTGGTTGGAGGCATTTTTATTAGGCAATTTTTATTAGTAGCTGGTGTGATTTACTGGCTGCGGTCCACAGCTTGGCTTCTGCCGACGTCAGCACTCAGGACTGCCAGTTTTAGCAGGGGAGGGTGTAAACACAGGCTGCTCTCAGCAAGATGAACAGAGGAACGGCCAAACCACAACACTGAACCTTCACAACTAGAGCACTCTGTAGGCCTCCAGGGAGCTGCTGTAGGTTTAATTATGCGGGCTGGTAGAACCTGTTCACTGCACAGGTGGGAGAAACGTTATTTTGAGCCGTTAGATTATGCAATGTAAAATTCAAGAATAATTTGTGAGAAAAGCTCTGGCTCATGCTGAAGCAGGGGTTTGTGGGCCAAAGATAATAATAAACCAAGAAAAAAAAGTTTTTCCAAGATGCATTTTTTTTTTAAATTTATTAAATCTGTGCTCTAAAAATGGCTGAAACCACATTATGATGACAGATGAGTGTTTTTGTGTATTCTAGCGGGTCCTAAGTTGTCATTTAAAGCCATTAGTTGATCCAAGCTGATGATTGATTGTCTAGACTATACTGGCTGGTGGACCTGGTTTTGACCTGTTAGACCATCTTGGGGAAGCTGTATTGAGTTGATAGACCAGTAACACACCACCAAGAGAAGAACGGCATTCCTCAGAGGATGCTGTTTCATAACTCCTGAGTAATAACTTTTAAGTATCTTAGTGTCAATGATAAAAATATCTATCTGAATTTGTATATCAAAATGAATTTGTCTAGCATAGATCGGATCATTTGATCTTAAAATAATTTAATGATAAGTATTTGAGTTCATATTAAAATATATCATTTTATTTTGCAGACTTAAAAATAAAAAGTAAAAATTTATATTTTTTAAAAGAGCGCTTAATTTGTGTTTAGTTTTATTAACAGTATCCCTTTTATATTTATCTAGGATAATAAAAATAATAATAATAATAATAATAATAACAACAACATAACATTTATTTATGTGGATCTAAAATTATTATTATTATTATTATTATTATTGATGTGTATCTTCTAGTGTTTTAGATATTATTTATTTATTTGAATCTGAAACACAGAGACACACTGTTTATTATTATTATTATTATTATTATTATTATGTCTCTTTGTTTCAGATTCAAATTAAGACTAAAAATAAGTTAAGTTTAAAGTTAAGTTATAAATAAGTTTTATTAATAGTATCCCTTTTATATTTATCTGGGGTATATTTTATTTATTTATATATTCTATATAAAGTGCCCTTAGAGTTTACTTTTAAAGGGAAGAAAATAGAAAAGAATAAGAATATTGCGAGTTTATATCACACAATTCTGACTTTTTTTCTCATAATTGCGATTTTATATCTCGCAATTCTGACTTTCTAACTTGCAATTGCGAGTTTATATCTCACAATTCTGAGAAAAAAGTCAGAACTGTGAGATAAAAAGTCACAATAACCTTTTTTTATTTTTTATTCAGTGGCGGAAACGGGCTTCCGTAGTTTCAGACTACATATATTATATATTTATTTATTTATGTGGATCTAAAATTATTATTATTATTATTATTATTGATGTGTCTCTTCTAATGTTTCAGATATTATTTATTTTTTTATTTATTTGAATCTGAAACACAGAGACACATTATTATTGTTATATGTTGTATTTATGTCTCTGTGTTTCAGTTTCAGATTCAAACAAATAAACAAATAAATAAATAAATAGTATTTGTAGTCTAAAACATAAGAGACATAATAATAATAATAATAATAATAATAATAATAATAACATTGCTGTGGTATGGGTAAACATCTCACTTTGCTTGTCTTCTTGTATAGGACAAAGATTGAGATTTTCGTTTTTCTCCTTTCTTATGGGCAGTTTATGGGCAGCTCCAAACATAATTCATCCAGAAAGCAAAGCTTCAGGGAATGTTAAAACGATAATTCACACGTTCATGTGATTCAAGAGTTTGCATGATTTATATGAGCCATGTGGAAAACAACGGAGAGAAAAAGGGAAGTTTATACATCTCTGTTGATGTGATTGGCTGGATTATATGAACAAGCTCCTCTTGAATATGTGTTGGGAACTCTTCTCATTTCAGAAGGGTACAGTTGATTCATTCCCGGCACTCGATACTCTACCATTGAGTGCTGTTTTGCCCAGAGCTGCAAACGACCCTCCTCTTAATAAGGTCAGATATAACCTCTATTGCCCACGTCCAACTCAGCCCTTGACCCAACTAGACAGTTCATTCCCTAAGATAGAAACACACAAATCATACCTCTGTCAGCCGTCAAATACAGCCTGTGAGTATAAATGGCAATGGATTGGACTCTCATCTCTTATCTCTGCTATAGCCAAAGACACGTCAGTGAACCGCAAATCACAGCCGTGTCCTCCTACAAACCCTGCTCTCCAGGCCGTGTGTGTGTGTACAGCCTCATATATTCTCACAATCTATTCCTGTGTTGGACATTTGGCTTTATTCAGTGACTTTGAGAGATTTGAAGGGAAGTACAGCATTTGTTTGAAGCAATGCATGCAAGTTTTGCTCTTGAGATGAAACTGGAATTGATGGAACAGTTAATTCAATCAATATTATTGTTGCTTTGGGATGGTTACCATCTGTTACATACAGGGATGAATTGAACAGAATGATCCGGAATGGAGTTTCCACTGCTTGAAAACAAAAGAACGTCAGTTTGTTTTTCAATCCATTCCATTTTGTTTAGAATTTAATATTCAGCATCCAGGAATTTAAAAGAAAATAAAACACTCAAGTTATTAAAGGAACAGTTTGGCCAAAAAACAAAAATTCTGTCATCATTTATTCAACAAAATAAAATGAGACTGAAGCTTTCAAAGTTCAAAGTGACAAGAAAGCACTATAGAAGTAGCCATACGACTTGTGCACTATATTTAAAGTCTTCTAGACTCATATCATAGCTTTGTATGAGGTACAGACTGAATTTAAGTTTTTATTCAGTGAAAATCTTGCTCTGACTGTCCTCATTCACATCTATACAATTATGGCATCTACAGATACAACATGTCGCTTTAATCTTATTAATTCAGGGCCAAATTTCATATTCATACATTTTACTTGTGAAAAAATTCACTTGTGGAAGACCTAACTTTATATTAGTGTTAAGTGAAGCATTAACAGTACGTTAATAGATTCTCTAAATCTCTAAAAAAAACAAAAAACCCTAAGGGCCAGATTTACTAAACAGGGCAAATTAGCATTAGAGCACAATTCTATAAAAGCACCGATGGGAGGAGAAAATTCTGCGTATGATTTACTGACAATGCGCACATTAAAGAACACAGACACAGCCAGATCATTTCCATAATGACCAGCACAAATTAGCGCCTGCTTTAAGACATGCTTTTTTTGGGCATTAAATAATGGCGCAAATACCAATAATTTGACGAGCACAAACGTTAGTAAATCATATTGCGTGATTAATTGTAATACTTGCCTCCCATAAAAACTCCTACAAATGCATATTCAATAAGGTCAGGTGCAAAAATAACTGCGTCCTCTCCTTTTCAGCGCTAATTCTTCTCTGCGCGTCTTTAGTAAATCCTGACAGTACTATTTTAACACCAAAAGACAGTTTCCGCTGGCGCAAGCTGTTAGTAAATCTGGCCCTAAGACTTCAAATATTTGTGAGCTTCATTAAGTATTTATTTGCGTATTATTTATATACTATTATAGTTTTTATTAATATTATAAATTAGTTTTTATATTTATATGTCTTCAGTTTTCATTTTAATTTGAGATTACATTTTAGTAATTTTATTATATGTTTTTGTCATTTATATTTGTTTTTTAATAGTTCTATATACAGGTGCATCTCAATAAATTAGAATGTCGTGGAAAAGTTCATTTATTTCAGTAATTCAACTCAAATTGTGAAACTCGTGTATTAAA
>JAFVLL020006724.1:0-5000 GCA_021397915.2 Tor tambroides
TACAAGACATTTACCATGCATACTGTAAATGGGCAGCTGACATACACAGAAACGTCAAAATTAAAAAAATGTGCATAGAAATCCAATTTAAATATTATGAAACCAATCAATTAGTGTCTTGTTGAGTGACTCCAAAAATCAAGTTCTAAATTGCCAATCTCTTGGGGATCCTTGAAAATATTGCAAATCAGGTCACCAACAGGAATTTTCAAAGTTGTTGGTTTGAAAAGAAGAAGATATATTTGTAATGTATGTGCAGTTACTTTCATATTCATTTCCTTTACACAAATATATTTTGATTTTGGAAAAGAGGTTAAAATCCTGTCGTTTGTCAACTGCCCAATAAAAATAACTGTGGGAACCGACTGATATTAAGACATTAAAACAGGATCTGTGCTCACCTCAGTAAAGTCTGTCCTTACGGAAAGTGTATGGGAGAGAAACAGGAAAGAGATAGCAGGAAGCACATGTAGAGAGAGTGGTTAAAGATGGACAGATCACTGCAGCATGCTTTGTTAGTATGTCTGGATTAGCATAACCTCTGATGGACAAAAACATTTTAATGTATATTTAATCAGCGATGAATAATATATTTGGGAGTACAGATTACAGGCATGCAAAAAACGACTCTTGTTATTCAAATTACATACATTTTGTTATGCATCCATAAAGATCAAACACAATCGTTTTTTTGGGGGCCAGAAACATACTTGTGTAGAGTTTGTTTTGGGCCTCATTCACACTAGATCTTACCATAGAGTTCTCTGTTTTTATGGACTTGACCTGCAGATAGTCCTCGACTCCTCTAGTTGTGCTGTTGGCTTCGAGTTTCTCCTCCGCCGTTCGGACCGAAAGCTTGGTTCCCGCTTCGTTCTCTCCATTCTCCTTGGGCGGATGAGGTCGGGACGGCAGGTCGCCTCGTTGTTTCTTGGTGACGTGAGCTTCGGGGCCGTGGACGGTTTTGACGTGTTTCCGGAGCGAGCTGGGATCAGTGTAGCGCTTCGTGCAGCCCGGGATCTTACACACGTAGGGTTTCTGCGGAGATAAATATCACTCGGTTTCACACGACCCTCTAACAGTCAAATGTACGACTTTGAATTAGAGTTTTATCTCTTCCTGTTAAGTCAGATTATCTTCAAATGGAGCAGTAGATGAATGCACAATTAGAGGAATAAATTACGACGCGTGCGCTGACATACTGATTGTGCGAATGCTAAGTGTTTGTGATGCATGGCTGTTTACTAATAAAGTTGAGACGAAATGATCTTTCTCCCTCCTTAAGCTCGTGATGGATCAACCCAGAATGGAAATGGCTCCAGGTTTCATTTTCTATGCGCGGTCTGCAGGTGGTCTGTTTCTCCGTTGGGGACGTGCTTGATTCTCACTAATGTATTGTGGGTTGCCGTACTCATTAGCTTCACAGCTCATTATTCACGCGCACACGTTGCCGGTTAATGGGACAGCGTTGGGCGTCCAGGAGCAATCACTACACATGATGAGGGAATGCGTAAACAAATCTAATTCTGGCCTAAATTTGTTAGCGTATGCTGAAAATGGCACATTTACATAGCATTAGGCAGTTAGCAGATCCTTAATGCCACAGTGAAGTAGATTATCTGATCCTTCCTCTGAAGAACGACTAGTGGGGCGGCACACACCAGAAACTCCCGCGTGGATGACGTTAACTGATCTAATTGAGTCGACCCACGTCTTTGCTCGGATATAAGCTGCTCACCCTCATGTTGCTAGTTGATTGCTTTGTGACGAACAAACTGAAATTTAAGTCTCATGGTCACCATCCACTTCCACTGTATGTAAAAGAGTAGCTTAAATGTCACATAATTTGTCAAGATGAAGTCTAGGTCACCCCAATATTAAAAAATAAATTATTTATAAAGAAAATTAAGCCTATAAGACCATTAAGATTGTTTGCATTTTCACAGTATTTTCATGATTCACCTACCTAATTATAATGACTATTTTTATTATTACCATGAAAATGTAATTCTAATTACTGTAATGCAGAAATATTTAGAATAATATTTATTAATGTACTTTACAAAATATTTATACATCATGATAGCATCTGTTGTACTGCTGTTTTATTTTTTTCAATTAAAGGCGTCATCGGATGCCCATTTTCCATAAGTTGATATGATTCTTTAGGGTCTTAATGAAAAGTCTATAACATACTTTGGTTAAAATTTCTCAGGGGTAGCGTAAAAAACACCTCCTTTACCCTGTCAAAATCAGCTTTTCAGCAAGCCATTCTAGTCCATGTCGCTTTAAATGGTAATGAGCTCTGCTGACCCCGCCCCTCTCCGAGCAGACTGTAAACTTCAGCCGTGAAACTGGCTAACTAGCACATTATTAGGAAAGGTGATTTGCAAAGATTCATAAAAAACTTCTGTATGTGAAGCTGGATCACAAATGATTCGCGCGAACATAGACACATTTAGGGAGATCGGGGATCGGCGCATTCTCTTCAAAACGAAAGTAACGTTAATCCTCTGCATCTTCAGCGGCTCAGATGTCATGAGTAAATAACGACTGCTATATTCATTATTACATCCAACAACAAAACACCTCAAATCACTTAATCAGAGACGTTCTTGTCTTCCCCTGCACCGGAGTCGACACAATGGCGGACAGCTCTCAGCTCACTCAAGGCGGGTCTAAGGTAAGACGGTCTTGTCAATCAAGTATCATGGGAGTGGCCTGTGCAGAACTACGTCATTCTGACAGGACTCTGAAATAGGGATTTAAAAAAAAACCACTGGGTGGATTTTTATCATTATAGGATGGATGTGTACACACACTTCCAACACACATTTATGTTCAAACAACTTGAAAAGTGAATTTTGCATCCGATGACCCCTTTAACAATTTATGCTTATTTAAATAAAAACATTTACAGTATTTTGATTAGCTGTAATATAGTAAATTATGAAGTAATTTATTTTTATTTGTAAAATATTAGTTATTTATTATATTTATTATTAGTTAATTAATATAATATATATTATTAGTAAAATATTTATACTACTTATTACTTTACTAAATTACATATACATCATGGTAGCATTTGTTGTACTGCTACTGTTTTATTTATTTTAAATTAATATGGTATGCTTATTTAAATGTATTACAATATTGGCTGTCATACAGTAAATTCTGAAAAAAAAGTAAAAAAAAAAAAAAAAAAAATTTAATGCAAAAATATTACTTTTTAATACTTTACTAAAATATTTATACATTATGGTAGCATTTGTTATACTGCGGTTGTATTTATTAGTTTATTAAAATTAAATATTTTGATTGGTTGTAATACAATAAATTATGTAAAACTCAAAAGTCAAAAAGAAAATAATGTGCAAAACATCTTAAAGGTCCAATTATATATATAAATATTTTAATATATTTGAAGTTTTAGTAATGTGTGTATATATATATACACATACATAATTTTTTTTTTTTTTTGACATTATGGTTTGAAATATATCCTGGATATGTTCATGTTTGAGTCGTGTATGAATGGCAAGAAAGTAAGTAGATGAATTCTGTGAATGTTTGTGTAAACACTGACTGCAGAATTGTGCCGGATGAAGGCGAGTGTGTGTTTACCTCATTGGAGTGTGTGCGGTTCTGGTGTTTGGCTCGGTCCGAGGCGTTGGAGAAGGCCTTATTGCAGCCCTCGTGCTCACACACATAGGGTTTCTCTCCGGTGTGTGAGCGCAGGTGTGTTTTCAGATTCTCCAGACGCGAGTACGCCTTAGAGCAGCCCTCGAACTGAAACACACACACATTCATAAAGCTCATCTGACAGATGCTTTTATCCAAAGCCACTTGATTGCAATTTAAGTGGGTTTTTTTTTTGTTTTTTTGTTTTTTCCCAGGAAAACAAACCCATGACCTTGGAGTTGCTAGTGCCATGATGTATTGTTTGGAATTCACACTGAATTATGCTTGATATAAAACACTTTAACATGTTTAATGTATATGTGTGGATATAGTTGTGTTTAGTGTGGGTTTACTTGGCCATAGTTTGGGGACACAAACAAGTTTTCTTAGCTGTTGTTTTAGGACATTGCTAAATTATTATTATTATTATTATTATTATTAATCATTTCTAAAGTATAAAAATCCAAGTTTTCTTAGCTGTAGTTTGAGAACATTGCATTTAATTCTTTTTTTTTTTTGGCTGTAGTTTTGGGACATTTTGAAATATGTATGTATTTAAAAAAAAATAAAAGAAATAATGCATTTTTAAAGTATAAAAATCCAAGTGTTCTTAGTTGTAGTTTGAGGACATTGCATGTTTTTTTTTGCATGTTAGTGCTGTCAAACGATTAATCGCGATTAATCGCATCCAAAATAAAAGTTTTTGTTTACATAATATATATTATTATTATTGCTGTATATATTTATTATGTATATAAATACACACATACATGTATATATTTAAGAAAAATATGCTATGTTTATATATTAAATATGTTATATAATATAAAATATTCCCAAATGTATAATTATACATATAAAATATTTTCAAAAAATATACTGTATGTGTGTGCATTTATATATACATAATAAATATACACAGTACACACACATAGAGTATGTAAACAAAAACTTTTATTTTGGATGCCATTAATCGCGATTAATCATTTGACAGCACTAATTTATTTATTTATTTTGCATACATTTAAAAAAAACATTATTGTCATTATTATTATTTGTTTACAAATATATATATATATATATATATATATATATATATATATATTTTAAGTATAAAAATGCAAGTTTTCTTAGCTTGTAGTTTTGGGACATTTAAATGTATTTAAAAAAAAAAAATCCAAATATTTTTTATACATGTTTAAAATAAAAAACCATAAAAGTGGTTTTAGCTGTAAATTTAAGTAATTTGCATTATTCATTTTTAAATTTTTATTTTGTATACATTTTTTAAAGTATATAAAAATGTTTTCTTAGCTGTA
>JAFVLL020006724.1:10000-12652 GCA_021397915.2 Tor tambroides
CAATGAACACATATAAATTTAGTTGGATAGGAAAATTGGGTTGATGTCAAAAGCTAGCGTTGGTTTTAAATTCAATCTCAAACTTAGGACAGACACTGAATTTTGGTTGTAAAAACTGGGCTGATGTTAAAACCCAAAATTGGCTTGACGTTAGCCTCCAACATTGAGTTTACATACAAAATCCAATAATGACTTGATGTTCTCCTCCAACACTGAACAAACATTACATTTTGGTTAGAAATGCAAATCAGGTTGCAGTCAAAACTCAGTGTTGATGTCAATTTCCAAAATATGACAGACTGGAATTTTAGTTGGAAATAAAAATTAGGTGATGTTAAAACGCAGCGTTGGATTGACGTCAACCTCCAACTTTGGCTTTACATTAACCTCCAACATTGAACACGTTGAACTTTGGTTAGAAATGACAATTTGGTTGACGTCAAAACCTAGTGTATGTTTGACGTCAACCTCCAACATTGGACAAACATTGAAATTTGGTTGGAAACAAAAAAAGGTTGACATCAAATCCCAGAGCTGGCTTGAAGTTTCCACCAAAATTGGACAGATGTTAAATTTTGGTTGGAAGTGAAAATTAGGTTGACGTCAAAACCCAGTGTTGGCCTGATGCCAGCTTCCAACATTGTACAGATGTTGAATTTTGGTTGTAAAAATCGGATTGATGTTAAGTCCCAACACTGGCTTGATGTCAACCTCCAACATTGAACGGAGAGTAAACTTTGGTTAAAAATGAAAATCGGATTGCAGTCAAAAGTCAGTGTTGACTTGACGTTAAGTCCAACATTGTACAGATGTTTAATTTCGTTTGGAAATGAAAATCACGTTGACGTCAAAATGCAATGTTTGCTTGACGTCAACCTACAACACTGAGCAGACATTGAATTTTGGTTGGAAACGAAAATTGAATTGACATCAAAACCCAAACATTGGACAGATGTTGAATTTTGATTGGAAATGAAAACTGAATTGACATCAAAACCCAAGAATTGGACAGATGCTGAATTTTGGTTGGAAACGAAAATTGAATTGACATCAAAACCCAAGCATTGGACAGATGTTGAATTTTGGTTGGAAATGAAAATCAGGTTGACGTCAAAACCCAAACACTGGACAGATGCTTAATTTTGTTTCCAAACGAAAACCGTGTTCACATCGAAATCCAGTATTGGTTCAACATCAAAAAAACATTGAATCTTGCTTAATACCATGACTTAAAACCAACAAAATATCAATGTCAGCTGTCGCCACTTTTCTACATGAAAGTGATGTTATATATTCAACCTATTTTCAACCAAATATCAACACCTTGTGACATTAGTGGCTACTAGGTAGACAAACGGCGTGCGAAACGTGCTGTTGTGCTCAATATTGGCACTCCCTGAACGCTGATATATTATTTACAACGTGCAACATTGGACAGACATAAAATGTTGGTTGAAAACAAAAATTGGATCGGCGTCAAAACCTAAACACTGGACAGATGTTGAATTTTGTTTCCAAAGGAAAACTGTGTTTACATCGAAATCCAGTATTGATTCAACATCAAATAAACGTTGAATCTTGTTTAACACCATGACTTAAAACCAACAAAATATCAATGTCATCAGTCGCCACTTTTCTAAGTGAAAGTGACGTTATATATCCAACCTATTTTCAACCAAATATCAACACCTTTTGACATTAGTGGCCACTGGGCAGACAAACGGTGTGCGAAACGTGCCGTTGTGCTCAATATTGGCACTCCCTGAACGCTGATATATTGTTTACAACGTGCAACATTGGACAGACATAAAATGTTGGTTGAAAACAAAAATTGGGTCGGCGTCAAAACCTAAACACTGGACAGATGTTGAATCTTGTTTCCAAATGAAAATCGTGTTTACATCGAACTCCTGTATTGGTTCAACTTCAAAAAAACGTTGAATCTCGCTTAATACCATGCCTTAAAACCAACAAAATATCAATGTCAGCTGTCGCCACTTTTCTATGTGAAACTGATGTTATATATTCAAACTATTTTCAACCAAATATCAACACCTTTTGACATTAGTGGCCACTGGGCAAACAAACGGCGTGCGAAACGTGCTGTTGTGCTCAATATCGGCACTCTCTGAATGCTGATATATTATTTACTCGACCAGAATTGTAGTATGAAGACGAAGCATTAATTGTGCGCTTGTAGGGACGCGTGTGTGGTGTTAAGAGCGATCGGACCGCTGCACTGCTGTGGGTAGCGATGCAACACACACGCGCGGCATGCTGACTGCAGCATGTTTATCTCTGCCCCGTGAGCTATCTTCATCAATTCTGTTGGCCCCAAGACGACGCCAGCCGCCTTATTCCCCATGCATCAAGCACCAACCTGCCTCACCGCCAAGAGCAGCCGCATATTTGTCAAAAGATGAGCCGTGCGAGAGAGAGAGAAAGAGAGGGGGAAAAAACTCTCAGGTGACAATAACGGCCGGCCAATATTTCATTAAAATGAAGTGCTCTGGCACAGTTTACACGGCCGCGAGAGAAACGCAGCAAGCGAGCCAGTGCGTGTAAAGCTCTTATCAGCTGGAGTTTTTCTTGCGCGGTGCGTGTGAAGAAGGGGGTCAGGGGACGCCGGCGGCTCCCGGGGGCCTCCTGGCC
>JAFVLL020006726.1:0-47551 GCA_021397915.2 Tor tambroides
ACTATGTACCAATGTGTACTTACACTGTGGTTACATACTACGTACACATCTAGTTACTATGTAAGTACACAGGTATTAGGGCCACTTAATATAAAGTGGGATCAATTTTGATCAGTTTAATGCAGAATAATTTTCCCCATTAATTCTTACCAATTCTTTCAAATGGTATTTTATATAAAATATTTTTTGTTATAAAAAATCCCAGCATGTATTTAGTGTCTTTCCTGGGTAATAGAAGTTTAAGTGTTTTTTCTTATTCAGGGCTTTAAACAATACATTGAAGTAAAAGGTGTGACAATTAGCCCCAGTCCCCTCATGTTTGTGCTTCACTTTGCCAATCAAGTTTACTTTTTTCTTTTAGCTGCACATATTTATATATGTACAGTGTATAAATGCACATGCATTCTGAGGTATTACATACCCTTTTGCCTTTCAAAACGAGTGTTTTTTGACTACAAGAAATCTTGGAGACTTTTGATGTACTGAGTACTGAGAATGGAGGACACACAGTGTAATTAATTTATGATTATCACTAGCAGTTTAATGTTTCTCTCTATGTTTAGACTGGTATTAACAGCAACAAAGGCTATTCAAAGATTTATAATTGGCCCTGCTTCCCTGAGCGAAGGAGATAAAGTACAACCTTGTCGCATGTTGCACAAAGTCGACTTTGCCATCCTTAAATAGCAACCGCGCTCTAAAATACTTTTTTTTTTTCTATTAAGTGGGAGTCCGAAATATCTGCTCTTTGCTACCCTGTCTTTACTTGCTTACAGAACTCTCTCATTATCAACTCCCAGAATGAATATTACTGTCATTTGATTTGACCAGCTCCGTCTGAGGCCACAATTGTCTGTTTTCCGTCCAGCCAATCACCCATGTCCAATTAAACGATATGTCTCAGGAAAGTTGGGGAACTTCTCAACTCCTTTCTTCTTAGGCGCTTTAAGCCAGTCAGTCTCTCTGAGCTGCAGTCACGCTCTGTAGACACCTGATTAATGTTCTCCATACCATGTCCGAGCAGCAGGGGAAGCTCATCGGACTCCACCTCCAAACACGGCTCCAGGAAGGACACAGGAGCTTAGAGGAGCAGAGCTTTGCAACGACAGACGGAAACAGAGTGATTGCATTTACTTTTATCATCGCACCTGTTATGTCTGCAGACCACTACAGCAAAATACCATATGACCTCCCGTACAAGCGCTGTTCATTTATTCAGCAGCCCTGATGTCCAAATGAAATTGGAGTCTATTGATTTTTATTTGCTTGAATCCCCCATTGTACAAATTTTTTCATTCACTTAGACTGTAGGAGAGTGTTTGTAATACATATATTCCACCCACACTGGGGAGATGGAGATCCAGAGCAAGAGAAGAGGATGGTTTCAAATTAAATACACAAATACAGTGAGCTGATAGAAGAAGGAGGTCGGTTTTATTCAGAAACCCCCTAAATTCATTTTCTAATTACGGCTACTGCAGTAGCTATTTTTCAGGCTTGTGAAATCTTTACATTGAGAGCTTTACCAAATGTTTTATATTTATAATTTATTTTATAACATTTAATATTTTATGAATTATAGAGTAACATTGAGGAAGATGCCCTCTTAAGAAAAATGTGCATTTACTTTTAAACTGTAACTTAATTAAATATAAGTTTAGCATGTGCAGGATAATGATGCATCATCCAATGTGGTGTTGTAGAAAAATAAACATTTTCTAATTGAGTTGTTATAGGATAAACTGTAAAATTATTCAAAGACGCCTTTTTTTTTTTTGGAAAGATGGTCCAGTGCCTGAGGCAAGTAGCCCCTTGGAATGTATAAATGGCTTTTCATATAATTCTTATTTATGTGTATATATTTGTAAAGTGTCATTAATGAAAAATGCTAACTATTAACTATTCATTTTAATTATTTGTAATCATTATAATTATATATTATTTGACAAGCAAGCTCAGTAATTGAATAAACGGTGACAGACAAAGCAGAATTCAAGTAAAAGAGATTCATCTGAAATGTAAATGTATTCTATGACTTATATACAGGCACATGAATATTTACATGCAGTATTTAATATTTAATTGCTCATATTTTATTTGAGGATTAAAATATGTATTATGCCATAATAGCAACACTATGAATTCAAATAAAATGATTTCACAATAGCCTATAGGTTTTAATGAAAAGCAAAGATATCTGAAACTTAAGTCATGAAAAAATGGAATACTGTAATAACCCTGTTAATTACAAGTATTAAATTTAAAAATAATAAGACTAATAACAACATGCCACTTGGGACAAATCCTTGGGGCCCATCTTTCCCTAAGGGTCTAATTGTATATTTTTACTTAAAAAAATAGTATTCCACAAAATTGTATTATTTAATATAATATAATATCATATTTTTCAGGTTGTTTGATGAGTGTTCATGATGAATGATGAGTAGACTACAAAATTATGTTGGCATTATTGGAAGTGCATTGGTATGGTTCAAATCTTACTTATCTGACCGTCATCAGTTCGTAGCAGTGAATGATGAGGTATCATATCTATCACAAGTACAGTATGGAGTACCACAAGGCTCAGTATTAGGACTGCTGCTTTTCACACTTTACATGTTACCCTTGGGAGATATCATCAGGAAACATGGTGTTAGATTTCACTGTTATGTTGATGATACTCTATATTTCTTTGTGGCCCAATGAAACATACCAATTTGCAAAACGGAATGCATAGTTGATATAAAAAAACTGGATGATAGTAATTTCCTACTGCTAAATTCTGAAAAAAACAAAACAAAAAAAACAACAACAAAAAACAAAGGTGTTAATTATCGGGGCAAAAACCGCATGTAATAACCTAAAACACTTGATGGTGGCTCTGTCAAATGTTTGTCATCAGTTTGATAGCAATATTCCCTTTGAAAATCATGTTTCTAGCATTTGTAAAACTGCATTTTTCCGTCTTAAAAATATATCTAAATTACAACCTATGCCCTCGATGTCAAATGCAGAATCGTTAAATCGTGCATTCATGGCCTCAAGGTGAGATTATTGTAATGCTTTATTGGGTGGGTTGCTGTGTGTGCTTAATAAACAAACTCCAGCTGGTCCAAAATGCAGCTGCTAGACTTCTTACTAGAACTAGGAAATATGACCACATTAGCCTGGTTCTGTCAGCTCTGCACTGGCTCCCTGTTTAACATCATATACATTTTAAAATCTTTCTAATTACTTATAAAGCTCTGAATGATTTAGCTCCTCAGTACTTAAATGAGCTCTTATTGCATTTTAGTCCTTCACGTCCACTGCAATCTTAAAACTCTGGCCATTTGATAATAGAATATTATCAAATGGAATATCAAAATCAATTGTGGGCGGCAGATCCTTTTCCTGTTTAGTGCCCAAACTCTGGAACAATCTACCTAGCGTTATTTGGGAGGCAGACACACTCTGTCAGTCTAGATTAAAGACCCACCTCTTTAACATGGCATACACAAAATACACTATTGTGTTTCTGTAATTGAAATCCATTAAAGGATTATTAAGCCACGTTAATTAGGTCGACCAGAACCGGGAATACTTCCCATAACACCCGATACTTGTTACATCATAATAAGTATGGCATGTATGCTAATATTTGTCTGTTTCATTCTTATTCTGAGATCCGTATCCGGACCAGATGGATCAGCACCTAGAGACGAACTCTACAGTACTGAATGTCAGCGGAGACCATGTCAACTAAATGCTCCCCAGAGACAGATCCCCTGCGAAGATCTCATCAGCTAGACGGTCATTAAGGCCACTGGAACCAAACTAGTCCTCTGCACAGTCTGACTTGTGTTGCAGCTTGAAATTAAATCCCACCATGCTGGTTTCATCTGGCCAGAGGAGAACTGACCCCCCAACTGAGCCTGGTTTCTCCAAAGGTTTTTTTCTCCATTTCTGTCACCAGTAAAAGTTTTGGTTCCTTGCCACTGTTGCCTTTAGATTGCTTAGTTGGGGACACTTAATTTCTGGCAATATTGTCAGCTTGGAAGAGAGCTGAACTGGATGATGGCATCACTGAATCAAAAAATTAACTGAAAAAATGACTGTTTTTTATTGTCCTCTTGCATTATTTACAAACTGTTTTCCTGTTTGTAAAGCTGCTTTGACACAATCTACATTGTATAAAGTGCTATATAAATAAAGGTGACTTGACTTGACTCTTCAACTGTAACCTCAAGTTTTTTGATGTAAAATTGTCATCTTTGTTTAAAATGCTGTTATATATTTTGTGGGATGTCCCTGCTGTCGCTGTTGCTCCATTGCATTGCAGTAGGTGAAGTGAAGCCTGTAGCCTTCTGATTGGGTTGCTAATAAAATTCATTTATTCATACATCTGTGTGCATGATTTATTCACCCAGAATAACATTCATCCCTAATTTTGTCATAATGCTCATCCAATAATTGCCATAACTATTTTTTAAAATGTCATCTGTCTTGATTTCATGTCTCGTTTAACAAGCAAAACACACGCACACATTCTAATTCACTTTACCGGAGTTGTGTATATGAGACACACACATCCTCAAACATGTTTAATTGGCTGCGGTGGTTAGTGTTAGTTAATTGATATGACTCATAAGTCCTCATGGACCTGTACTCCTCAATACCATTTTAATGACCTTTGAAAGTTTTGCCAGAAACAACTCATTAATTTTCATAGATGGAGATCAGGAAGTGTTAATGTAGTCATGTGTCACTGCATGATGTAAAAAATGCAGTAGTGGTGCTGTATATTCAACGATTCATTTAGACAAGTAGAATGTGTTGTCTTGAAAACACCCAAAGGCATAGAATGGTGACCGCTTTGGACCCCTGCTCCATGCTCGTAAGAAGTTATTAATAACCTGGATAATAAGAGTGCTCCAGGGATGATGCATTTTTGTCAGCCAAAACCCAGAAATTGTTTAGCATTTTAGCACTTTCAGCTGCATCTTTCTGAATTCAATAGCTGCACCCCCAAATGACTTACTATACACTACGCACTATGTACTTATGCATTATGTACTCAAACATTATATAAGGTTATTTTGTCAGTCATAAGCAGAGTCTGATAGTCCCTTCCCTTCGCTACATAATTAAAGCTGTGACAGTTGAGTGCGTGAGGTGTCCAACATTCTCAGGGTTTCCATGTGTCCTTAAAAAGTCTTAAATTTACTTGTATCAAAATTATGGCAATAAAAAGTCTGGTAACACTTTAGAATACTGATCCTTTGTTAATGAATAACTACACAGGAACAAGTCACTAATGCACTATTAACATTGTAGTAACTACTATTACCTAACAAGAAACTATGATTATTGATTTAGTAAGTAATAGCACTCAGTTGAAACTGGTATTTTTCTAATCAATAACTACTATTTTTTTAATATATACTGGAGAAATACTAAGAACTACTGTATACAGATTCATAATTAATGTGAATTATGCATAATGTCTATTAATTCTAAAATGAAGATCCTTGGTAACCCACTAGTAATGACTCAAGAATTATCAAATCCTTCTAAAGGAACTAATAATTACTTGGATCAGTATTCTAAAGTGAAAAGCATCATAACTCCCTAATATTGACTGACGTCATTTTAAGCTTTTGAGATATATGTAAGGTTTTGGATAGTAATGACTCAAGTGTTACTACATCCTTCTGAAGAAATTACTAATTATTTGGATCAGTATTCTAAAGTGAAGATCACGGTAACCCACTAGTAATGATTTAAGTGTTACCAAATGTAGCTAAATGAATTACTAACCAAAACCTTACAAAAACCTTAAAAGTTTACAATGACTTCAGTAATTACTAGGGAGTTATCACGATCTTCACTTTAGAATACTGATCCAAAAAATTAGTAATTCCTTTAGAAGGATGTAGTAACACCTGAATAATTACTATCCAATGCTTTACAACACTCTCAAAAGCTTACAATGATTTCAGTCGTTACTAGGGAGTTATCATGATCTTCACTTTAGAATACTGATCCAAATAATTAGTAATTCCTTCTGAAGAATTTGGTAATACTTGAGTCATTACTAGTGGGTTACCATGACCTTTACTTTAGAATTAATTATACATTATGTATTATTCATATTAATTATGAACCTGTATGCAGTAGTTCTTAGTAGTTCTTAGGGAGGTATGAAAAAATAATAGTTACTGATTAGCTAATAGTGAACTACCACATTTGACTAAGCACTATTACTTACTAATTCATTAAGCAGAGTTTCTTGTTAGTTACTAATAGTTACTAGAGCGCTAATATTGCGTTACTCATGTGTTCTTGTGTAGTTATTCATTAATGATGGAACAGTATTCTAAAGTGTTACCAAAAGTCTTAAATGTTACAAGAAAGGGGGTCATGAACTGTCTCTGTTTTTTATTTTGTACTGTTCTCTCAGGTCCACTTATAATGTTATCAAGATTTTTACATCAAAAAACAATTTAGAAGTAATAAGCTATTTTCTGTCCTGTTTTTGACAACCCTCATCAGAACGCTCTGTTTGAATATGATTGCAGACTCAGAAGTAAACGCCCACTATGATTGGCTAACACTTGTGTATGTTTGACAGTCTACGTCCTTCACAAATGGACACTGCTGTGATTTAGGTTAAAAACGCATAACTCAATACATATGAAATGATCTGTTTAACACTTGTGGATTCTTAATCCTCTCTGATTGGCCATTGTGTTCACACAATCAACAGATACGTCTGTGATTGGCTACAATGATCATTGCTTCAAAAACTTGTTGTAAATACAGTTTTTAAGTGATGATCATTGTAGCCAATCACAGATGCATCTGTTGAGCGCGTGCACACAATGGCCAATCAGAGGTGTTTAAGAAATCGTTCAGCAGTTCTCAAAATGCTAAATGCTCGAAGTACTGGCCTGGCATGCATAATACAGCATTTTAGTTGTTTTTGCAGATCTGTATGAACAGGGATATTTTTATCAAATTTTATAAATGTCAAATTTTATAAAATGTAAAGGAAAAACTTTTCTGTTTTTACTTCGTTGTTGTGAAGCGTACTCTTAAGCCCAGTTCACACCAAGAACGATAAATATAAGGATAACCATATTAGTGTCCACACCGGCGAACAATATCACCTGTTTATTCTAAGCGCGTGCTTGTCTGCCACTTTAAATTCTCAAGCTTGTATTAGCAGGATGGATTCTGATTGGCTGTCAATGTTTTTATCGTTCATCAGCTAGAAAAACATTTCTAAATAATCGTTCTGAAAGTGATTCCAACAATATCGTTTCTCTGTGCATTTATCGTTATAGCTGTGGTGTGGACCCCGCTATTCTTTAATATTGAGAACGATTTTTAGAGCTATATCTTTATTGTTATCATTATAGTCTTTGGTGTGAATGGGCCTTTAGTCTTGAAAAAGGCCGTTTCTAACAAGTGGCTACCCAGCTAAAAAAAATGTGTTCCAAGGATGTTTTACTAACGTTCCCATTTAGTTATGAAAATGTTGTTTCTGTTGTTCTCAGAATGTTCAGAACGTTTTTAAAATGTTTAACATTTTATCATTTCATTTGAGCATTTCGCAAACATTATGGGAATGTTACTTTTTATTGTTTTCTTTCATTTAAATATGTTAGACAAATGTCTGACTCCATGCTCCATGTATAAATAATGTTTCTCTGCGATTTGAGAACATTAATCAACCAGGCAACGTTCTTTAATAGGAAATGTACTGTAACTGTCATCATGCTGAACCAGTAAACTCATCTTCTCACTAGTTCACTTTTTGTTGTGTTCATAACTGCATTCTTTCAAACTCCAACTCCCTGTTTTTAAATAAAGACTGAAAGAGTTGTGGTGAAGTTAAAGTCATATGAATATGGTGTATTTCATTTATAGCCAGCATTTAGCTTTTTACTTCTGATGATTGTATTTAGGCTTCAAATTTTATGAAAGTTATGTTTATTTCTGAAGATTATCATGATGAACATGTTTTTGTCAAGGGAACCACGGTCATGCTAACTTTTGGATTGGCCAACAAAAATAGTCACTCAAAGGCCATATAAGCCATTTATGCCCCACCCCAACTTTCTGTTTCAAAAGGAAATGCATCCACACAGGAAAGAAAGCTGTGCTCATCAAACGTTTCATGTGGTCTTTATCCAGAACAACCAAAGAACAAATGTATTATGTGAAAAGACAAGGAGGACGTTCCTAAGGACAGTCTGATTACAACGTGCTTGATTTTAAGATGTCTGGAGGTCTGGCATTAACAAGCATCCAAGCAGCTGTCACTGTCGTTCTGTGGAGTTATCACAGCTTTTCACTGATCTAGGTCAAGGCTGCTGGCAGATCTACAAGAGAAAATGAGCCAAATTCTGCATTTAAACAGAAAGAGCCTGATGATGAGTCCTAGTTTGTTTCATGTGCCAGACGTTTTCTAGTTTTGTCATTTTGTGAGATGCCAGTGCGTCTGTGCTAATGAAAAGCAAAGCATCAAAGATGCCATGTAAACCGCTTGGCGTGAGAATGTACACATTAAACCTCTTTTGAACAGAGATTAGTTTTATCATTAACTTCTGTTCATTTTAATGAGATTCCACCAGTCCTTTACATTTTACTTTTTGCGGTTTAATTCAATTAACTAAATCTTTTCACATGTTAGCTTTTAATTTAATTTGCCAGCTCGGATGTGTCATTTGCTCAGAAGAGCTCTGAGAGGATATACTGTAAGAAAAAAAAAAAAAAAAAATGGAGAGCAGCAGTAATCTGACATCAGCAGAAATTTTACGTACAGAGGCTGCCCAAGGTCAGTCTCACAAATGTATTTTAGCATTTTTAAAATGTCATTATAGCAGTTCCCATCACCCTTCAGTCCTCCATTCTGCAGGTTCAGCTCAGTGTTCCAGCATCCTGTCAAGTCTTATGGAGTGTGGGCCACGTTTCTACTGCCAAACGTCTGGGCTTGCCCTGGGCTCGTTCTCTTCCACTTTCCCTCAGTTCTTCTATTTCTTCAGAAAGCTCCAGTCTGTCTAGATTAAAGACAGTGTGAAATTGATGCTTGGATGCTTTCAAAGGGCTTCTGCTTTATCTTATTTTCCATAAAGCCGCAAACCTCACTTTGCACCCTTATCAGTACTTTCCTGAGTAATCTTTGATGGCACTACCGTATTTATTTTCTTTGACCTAAAATAGAATATCCAGTGTATCTCAAGATGTTGAGATTATCATCTTTTAAAAACATGTAGATTTCAGCTTCATAGAGACTGTTTATAAAATATCTCTGTGTGTATCTAATAATAATCTATAATAATATCTATAATAATAATAATAATAATAATAATAATTTTTTCAGCATAAGTGCAACATAGGTTATGTCAGCAATTGCTTGATAGCTCTTTAAGAATGAATTCTCCTCCATTGTGATCAAATCCTCATCTTAGTCTAAAAAAACTAGATAAAAGTAATTCCATCAATACAATTATGCAATAATCCTTTTCATTGTTGTTTTTTTATTTCCTTTTCAAAATTTTCATTTATTCACTGACCAAAATAATCCAGAAGTAAACTTTTTTTTTTCTTAGATGCCCTCAAACAACAGTAAGTGCAATTACATGTTTCTTGTCAAAATGAGAAATTTATTTTTATTATAATAAATATAACTTCAATATCTTACATAAAAAAACCCTCAAAGGCGAAACATGAAGCTTTATAGCATCATCATAGCATCATGAAGCTTTTATCTGTGCTCTGTTGTGAATGTAATACTGTCCCACCTTTGCATAATTCCCTCTACAATTTACTTTTAATTTGGTGTTTGCTTGCAATCATTAGACTGAGCTCAAAATACTCCACCGAGCATTTAAATCTGCCTCCTCATTATATGTTATTGACTCGCGCTTACTTTTATGAAAATCATCATGGGGGACTACTCTACTGTATATCAATGTTATTGTTCTAGTGTACTAAAACTAGCCTAGGTTTATGCCACACTGTACATTAAGCACAATTTATAACATTTATGTTCAATTTATAGCATAATTTTGAGTCCATTTAATTACAAAATTTAAGTGCGCACAGTGGATTACAAGTTTAAAAGTCACTTTGAGTTTGTTTTGTTCTTTTTCACGTCATTGACCCACCACAGACAGTGGTTGTACAAGACTCACGCTGTGAATTAAAATCATGTCTCAAAAGGTAAACGAAAACATTCCTTAATGTCGCATTCAAATTGCTACACCTCCTAATACTAACAGCCTTTTCTAATGAAATGATTATTATTCAGATGCACAGGGCCCTCTGCAATCATCTACTATGCGGAGTCATTAACATGAAAGTAGAGGCTGTGCATGCATGAGGTACATTCAATTAAAAGACTTCATGATGGAAGAATTGTCAGGATGAGCTCAGGTTTCAAAGTCTGTAAGAAGGTTATCCAACAAGTGGCAAAGTTACAAAAACCTCTAACTCTGATGAACAGGGCAAATTAGACACCTGGTTATGCAAAGCCAGACTTAGATCTCATCATTTTTAGTGTACTTTATGCATCTATCGGAAAATCCAACAGATTCAACCATACTGTCTATGATGTTTGATATCCATTCAAATATATCCATTTGATTTTCAACATTTCTCAATTAAAACAATAATATATATATATATATATATATATATATATATATACACACACACACACACACAGGTGCATCTCATAAAATTTGAATATCGTGAAAAACTTCATTATTTTGTAACATTTCAAAAAGTGAAACTTTCATATATATTTTAGATTCATTACATGTAAAGTAAAGCATTTCAAAAGTTTTTTGTTTTAATTTTGATGATTAGAGTTTACAGCTCATGAAAGTCAAAAATCAGTATCTCAAAATATTAGAATATTTATATTTCAGTTTCATTAAATGACCATCCCCATCCCCACCATACCACAATAATGGGGAAGACTGCTGACTTGGCAATGGTCCAGAAGACAATCATTGACACCCTCCACAAAGAGGGTAAGTCACAGAAGGTCATTACTGAAAGGGCTGGCTGTTCACAGAGTGCTGTATCAAAGCATATTAAATGCAAAGTTGACTGGAAGGAAGAAATTAGGTAGGAAAAGGTGCACAAGCAACAGGGATGACCGCAAGCTTGAGAATACTGTCAAGCAAAGCCGATTCGAAAAGTTGGGAGAGCTTCACAAGGACTGGACTGAAGCTGGAGTCAATGCATCAAGAGTCACCATGCTCAGACATCTTCAGAAAAAGGGCTACCAAGCCACTTCTGAAACAGAAACAACGACAGAAGCATCTTACTTGGGCTAAGGAGAAAAAGAACTGGACTGTTACACAGTGGTCCAAGGTCCTCTTTTCAGATAAAAGTAAATTTTGCATTTCATTTGGAAATCAAGGTCTGGAGTCTGGAGGAAGACTGGAGAGTCACAGAATTCAAGCTGCTTGAAGTCCAGAATGAAGTTTCCACAGTCAGAGATGATTTGGGGGTGCCATGATGTCTGCTGGTGTTGGTGTTGGTCCATTGTATTTTATCACGTCCAAAGTCAATGCAGCCATCTACCAGGAGATTTTGGAGCACTTTGAAATCTGCTGAAAGCTTTATGGAGATGCTGATTTCCTTTTCCAGCAAGACTTTAGCACCTGCCCACAGTGCCAAAACCATTTCCAAGTGGTTCGCTGACCATGATATTACTGTGCTTGATTGGCCAACCAACATGCTTAACCTGAACTCCATATGGAATCTATGGGATATTTTCAAGAGAAAGATGAGAAACAGTCGATCCAACAATACAGACAAGCTGAAGGCTCAATAGCACCTCAGCAGTGCCACAGGCTGATCGCTTCCATGCCACATCTCACTGATGCTAAAGGAGCCCCGACCAAGTATTGAGTGCATAAATGAACATACTTTAAAGAACTTGAACTTTTCTGTTTTGAAAATCGTTTTTTTGATTGATCTTAGGAAATATTCTAATATTTTGAGATACTGGATTTTTTTCTTTCATGAGCTGTAAGCTCTAATCATCAAAATTAAAACAAAAAACAAAAAAAAATTTGAAATGTTTTACATGTAATGAATCTGAAATATATATGAAAGTTTCACTTTTTGAAATCGCGAAGTTTTTCACGATGTTCAAATTTTTTGAGATGCACCTGTATATATATATATATTGGCATAGTTATATTGTTTTATTATATTTTTACATTTGTTCAACAAATGCTTTTTAATGACATACAAAATAATGGGGTTTTTTATATTTAAAATATTACTATTTTAAAATCCTATAAATATTGGGATACTAATAGTTCATTTAACTGTAACATGATAAGGTGGTTATGCAATAAAATGTCACTCTTACCAACAGATAATGATTTTAGCTTATCATGCATATTCATTGTATATTTTTAAAGGGATAGCTCACCCAAAAATGAAAACTGTCATTAATTACTCACTCTCATGTCGTTCCAAACCTGTAAGACCTTCGTTCATCTTCAGAACATAAATTACGATATTTTTGATGGAATCTGAGAGCTTTCTGACCCTGCACAGACAGCAATGCAACTGACACGTTTAAAGCCCAGAAGGGTAGTAAGGACATCATTAAAATAGTCCATGTGACATCAGTGGTTCAACCATAATTTTATGAAGCTATGAGAATACTTTTTTGTCTGCAAAGAAAACAAAAGTAATTAATTTATTCAACAATTTATCTTCCGTGTCAGACTTTGATGCACATTCATGACAGTACCACGACTCGTGAACACACATCGACTGACATACAGTACAGTATTATGTTTCCAATAAATGAAGTAAGTCATACGAGTTTGGAACAAATATGAGGGTGAGTAAATGACAGAACTATTATTTTTTGGGTGAACTATCCCTTTAACATCTTTTTGAGCATCAGTACTTACAAAGATCTTAACAATAAACATGATTTTTATATTATATTTTGAAATATTCAGTCTTAGAATTATTGTAGTGTGATTTTTCTCTCTCTTTCTCTGCCTCTCTCTCTGCTTGGACTGTTGTCTTTTGGATGACTTTCTTTAAGTAGCAGCCAAATCAGTTTTATCGGAAGGAAACAGAAGACTTTACCCATGCTTTATCTAGTTCAGTGGATAGTTTTATTTTTTTTAAGGATAGTTTTTTTTTTTTAAAGGAAATATACTCACCCTTATGTTGTTCCACAATTTCTTTCTTTAAGTCCCCTTTAAGTCCTTCTTGACTGAAAATCTTCAAAGAACTTGCACCTCAGTCACATTTCTGCTTACACAAACTGGCATGTATTGATCATGCAGCACATCGGACAATTAGTGGCATTTGGCATCAATGTCAACCACACAGTGGCCTGTGTTTTTGTGCCATATTTGAATATATGAGCACAAATGAATTTTCAAAGCTTATCTATCTGTTCTTTTTCTCAAGGTGTACAACCTTCAATACATCAGAGAGCTTTAATTTAGTTCCAAAGCACAGAATAAACCTCATCTCATGCCAGATATTCTTGAGGCTTGTGAAAATATGGATGGATGTTTGTTTATCTTCAAAGGTGGCAGAAGGAACACTGTGAATCTGAACACTCACATGCTCATTTGCATCTTCCAGCAGTTCTCTGGGGATTTGTAAAGCTGGCTGCATCATCTCTTCACATGCTTCTCCAGATGAGATAGATGACGGCAGTACAAAGAACTATGGCTGCAACACAAGTGGTACCTCATATAATTCAGCAATAAAACAGCAATACAACTCGTGAGTCTCTTCTGAGTGCTCCCCCTACTCACCGTACATCAGGTGATTGAACTGTCCACTGAACACGACTAGATTAAATACCTCTCGCAGCCTTTAGCCTTTGGTCAATGAAATTAAATCTGGGTTCAGAATTCCACAGAGACCTACTGCAATAACAAGACCCTCCCTCCAGTGGTCGGAAGTTCTGTTGAATTATACGGTTATGACAGCCAGGTGAGGTGTTTTTTTTCTTCCTGTATTGCATTACATACGTGTCAAATAGGATGACATCTGGGGGAGAAAGAAATATAACATCCTTCTAGTGTGAGCAGTGAAATCATTGATTTTTGAGGGATGTAGTTGTTTTAAAAAGTGTTATAGTCAGAAAAGGTATGATTTATTTATTATTTTTGTATATAATGTACACAGGTGTACAAAGATTGAATGTACTTTCTGCTAAATTGCTGTTGGTTTTGTTTTTAAATTAGATTTTCAAGTATTAAAATTAATTTTAAAGTTAATTTGTTCATTTATAGGTAATACATCCCAGTGTACCCACTCTTTATTCTTTTTTTTTTTTTAATGTATTAATTTTTTTAAAAAAATGTTCAGTTAGGTTTAAGTCAAAGATTACAATGTTAAAAATATGTTTCTTTTAAATTAGATGTTTGGATATTGTGAAATATAATAGTTACTTATACTTACATATGATCATGAAATTAACTTGTCATTATTTTATTGTTATCACTAGTACAAAATAAGCACAAATCATAAAATCTGCTGGATTTTGCTTCTTTTTTTTTCTTTTTCTTTTTTTTAAGCTTGTATCTGCAACCAATGCCTGATGTGATTGACAGGCTGCACATTATTTTGGCTTGATGAAATACCATGAAATCTGACAGGGTCTTTGGATTGACAAGCCATCTTCGAACCCCACAACTGTTAGCCTGTATTTG
Organism: Tor tambroides; assembly: GCA_021397915.2. Lineage (NCBI taxonomy): Eukaryota > Metazoa > Chordata > Actinopteri > Cypriniformes > Cyprinidae > Tor > Tor tambroides. Next base: position 14,715 of record JAFVLL020006726.1, read on the forward strand.
ATTTTGGGCAAAGTGTAATTTCTTTTCTGAAATAGATTTGTTTTGACTATTCAGTGATTCATTTGATGAATGCAAAAAACTCAAATCTTGATGTAATTTTCTCTGCTTGCTATCCATTTGCAGATGCCAGGATCTATCTGTCAAAAAGAAATGTGGGTTATTAGAGCAAATATGAGCATTTGGGGAAGAAACCTCTGACCTTGACATTAATGCCTGGAGTCATTTTGAAGCAAAATAAGGAATGTTAAATGCGCCCTGCTTTAGTCTGGAATTCAGATATTTCACTAATACCACAATACCATCATTTCATAATACAAGGCCAAGCTGTAAGTAGCTCTTTGGATTGATCTTAAGCAAATCAGTTAATAATCAGTTTCTCAGCTTGGAACTGTGAAATTCCACACACAATGGACATAGCTATTGAATCCTCAATACTGTTTTAACAGCTCATTTTCATTCAGTAACATTACAACAAATGTTTCCTTTAGTTTGTTATGGTGTCAGGAACCTTTAAATGGGATAGTCAGCTGAATCAAGAATACAAGTGCAAATGCTGTTGTGTACAACTACAAATACAGTGAAAACTAGCACATTTCAGAATCTTTAAAAGTCAGAGTTAGGGCTGCTAAAAATTATAATTTTGTGTAATTAATTAAGAAAATAGTAACAAAATAAAAAAAAAACAATGCAATTAATCGTGTCTCTGACCTGTATGTAAATTCTTGCCTCACCAAACCTCCTTTACCAAGAGCAGGCATCACTCTGAATACTTGTGTTACCAGTCATGAAGATCTTTAAAGTTTGTTATCATTTCCTCTAGTCAGTAGATGAATGAATCATACATGACATTGGGTGATAATATTTGGCACATACTATTCTTTGAGAATGCTCTGGTGTGATAAACTTAATTGAAAAATAATTCACTCTGGTCTGTACTTTAGGCTAGTTCTCTGCAGATCCCACTTTTGTGCATGCCACAATTTTTTGATAATCTATGCCAAAGTACTTACCTTCAGCAAGTGTGAAAACAGTGGGGAAACAAAGCCAAAACCCAGACATTTTAGGCAGTTTAGAAATCCCAGCTAGGACATGTCTGGGAAAAGAGGATGTGTGGTCACCCTATAATAAAATGTCTTTGAATAATCTTCCCTTAAAGGGATTTCTCAGCAAATATTGAAATATGGACATTGTACCACATACATATTTATCGGATTATTTCAAATGAAGTGACACTCCTTGTAAACCTTTATTCATTTTTTTGTGAATATTTTGTAAAGCAGAGGACTCCAGAGAAACGTTATCATAAGGATCATGACAATATGGGTGCACCCCTTCCTTTATTTCACAGTACTTTGTCTGAAAGCAGGTAACATAGTTTTAAGAAATACAAAATAACACTCATTGTGCTCTTGTTTGTATCTGATGCTCTCCGTTCACAGATTTAAAATATGCCATTTCATTGACCAGTGCAATGTTTATCCATCAGGACGGTAAACATTCATTTAAGGACAGATAATATCACAGGAGCTAACTCCGAAATCCATGGTCTAAACCTGAATCATACACATTTTAGATTTTTTTTCTCAATTTTTTAACAGCAAACGTTGCAAATATAGAAACAGTATCTGTACATAGTTCATTTGTATTTAGAACAAACTCAAACATCGGGAGAAAATCGGTCCATAAATTACAGTGGTCCTGCAGAAGAAATACTAAGATTTCAGAAGATGTCTGTCACTGTTGGATTCTTTTTAGTCTCACAGTACACAACAGCAAATCCACCGTCACAGGACTTGGCCATGCGTTAATCAAATACTAAAAATCCATTTCAACATATATATATATATTTTATATTTGCAATATATTCTCCTCTTGTTGCTTTAAGTAACATCTTTTAATTTTGGTACACAAACCTTTTTCCCTAAGTTGAAATTCACTGTAGTGTAATATTTATCCATTAGAATGTGATTTCACTAGATTAAGGATTCATTCTGGTCTTGTTCATTGTGGTCCATCAAAAATGAAAGAGACACAGACAAACACTTGAGTAGATTAAGATTTATGTTGAGCTGACACTCCCTTCCAGTAATCTAGAATGTCATGCAGGTCTTCATCCTTCGCAAACTGCACTTTTTTCCTCAGAGCGTGGCCTGCAGCCATGTACTCCTCATCTTTGTGTCGCTTGCGATGGAGTTTAAAGCGCTCCCAGATGCTGTGCGATGGTTTGCAGTAGTACTCGGGACTAGACGAGTAACTGAGATTGTGGTACTGGGGAGAGAGCTGTGAGTACGCCAAGTCTCTGGCCCGAGGCCGTGTCAGGGGCTCCAAAATGGAGGTTTTCCGGCTATCCGGTTCCTCCAACTCTTCAATTTGGTGGGAGTCGGGGTAGGAGTGCCGATGCTCACTATACTGGCGGATTTTCTCCGCCTCTGCCCTTAGTATCGCAGCTGCGGGCGTGATGGTCAGGATAGTCTCCCCTGTGGGTGAAGTCTTCTCTATGTACTTCGACTCTGACTTGTAGGACGCCTCTGAACGGTAAGGCCTTGGACTCCGCATTGGACCACCAGTGGCTGTACTCGGACGCTTTGGAGAGGCATCTGATGCATGATGTCTTTGTAAAGAGTGGTGGTAGCTGTCCTTGTAGACAGGTGACAGGAAGCCAGACTTGCTCTGAGGCTGCTCTGAGATCAGTACCAGCTGAGGTTCAGCTGTTGACACAGCACCAGACTTTACTCCTTGGAAGGAGGTGGACTCTGATTTCAAAGCATCTATGCAATTGTTAATAATCTGGTTGACCTTGTCCACCTCCTTCGCGATTGTCGAGATCTCGGCAACTGAGCCTTGGCTGTTGCCAGGCATGGACATCTCACATTCTCTTCGATCTGGGTGCTCCCCTGTTCTCACTTCCATGTAGTTCCCTTTGGCCATTTTCGGAGTGTCGCTGATGTCTTGCAGTTTGTATTGCTCCATTTCACTGCCGGAAGGTAGATATGGCATGCGGGTCATGCTCTCTCCAGCCATCATTTGCTTTTGCGACATCCTGGATATCGTCCCGCCCTCCAGCTCACCGCCGTATTTAAGCTCAATTATGTTCTTCTTTAAGCTGCCTGCCTTTTTGTGCTTTTCATCTTGTTGTCTCTTTTTTCGCAAGCAGTAGTACACAATCCCTAAAACAATTACCATACTGAAAAGACATCCCAAGATAGTCATTATGTAGTGAGTGGCTGTTGCATTACTAGCTACTCGCTCTTTTCCATTCCTAGGCCCAGTGGATAGTGTCAGACAAGTATGATTGAAACGCAATGAGTTCCTAATGGAAGCCACACAGTAGGTGTAATCGGTGTGGGGTTTCAAGTTTTTCAGTTCAATGTCCTCTTTCTGCCGCTTCAGATTCTGTATATCGGTGAAGAAGCTGTTGTTGTACAGGACAAGGATGTACATCTTCTTGTAGGGGTAAGGGATCTGAACAGTGATTACTGCATTCGTGTGAGACACTTGCTTGAGTTTCATGATTGGTTTCACATCTAAGTCTATGTACGTGGGACTGATGCTGATTTCCTCCGGTTCAGTCCCCGAGGGACAGTCTTCCAGCCCACATGGCGTCGAGTCTGGAGGGTAAGTGGTGGTCTCGGTAGGCACAGGGATGTACGGAGTCACATAGTCCTCCGTGCACACAGTGGACAGCATATGCAGAGCATTCCGGTATGTGGGATTGTTCGGATTCTGGCTTAGGAGACTGTAGCCCGAGACTCCTGCAGGAGAATCGCACACCATCCGTTCACTTGTCCTGTTGGGAAAGACCGAGAGCCACTTGACGAACCCCAAAAGCTCACAGGAGCAGTTGAAAGGGTTGGTGTAGAGTTCACAGGTGGTCAGCTTAGTCAGGCTGGTGAAGGTGGACCCATCCAGCACCTGGATGCGGTTCATGGAAAGGTCAATGTTTTCTATGTTTGGGCACTCCCAGAAGGCATTGGGTGTCACAGTCTCAATCAGGTTGGCCTGGAGGTAGAGGTACTGCAGCTTTCCCAAACCCCTGAGAATCCCTTCGGTTAAGTTACGCAACTTATTGAAACCCAACTGGAGAACCTGCAAGTTGAACTGGGCGGAAAAAGCCCCGTCCTCAATGTAATTAATCTCATTCTTGGTCAGATTCAGGTATGTGAGGTTGGTAAAGCGGCTAAGGGCAGAGTAGTGGATGCTCTTGATCTTGTTCTCATTCAATCGAAGGTCCACTATGGTGCTGTTGATATGCTGAGGGATGGCCTCATAGGGTGGCTGGTTTTGGCTGCAAATGGCCAGCCATACAAAGCCCTTTTCACCCTCTATGAGCCAGCAATCCCCCCTCACTCCACCTATGTGAGTCAGATATATTATGGCCACAGACCAGAAGAAGGCACTCTTCACCATGCCTCCATTACTAGCTCCTGATGCCCTCCTGGAAGCCATGAGTGACGCCAGCTGGTAGCAGATTGGTGTACCACTTGAGTTTGAACTAGGCTGGATAGAGCCTCACAGTATTTGAGTAGGGTAATCAACCCCTTCCCTTTAGCCAAGGGACAAAAATGTCCAGTCTCTGGTCCAGAGAATTGTTTCACATGAGTTGGGGGTTTCTGCACTGATATGTCAGCCCCTTATTAAACCCGCTGACCATAGCTTATGCATTTACAGGTTAAGTCTCCAGTGAAGAAGTTTTCACACTAGTGGAGTGCTAGAGCTGGGTCTTAGTGTTTCACCAATTCAAAATGGCCTGTGCTTATTTCCCCAGGGTAGATCATAGTTGATGGCTTTCATCCTCTTGTCTTTTCTTCTCTTCCACCATTTTAGTCTCATTTATAGGCCCAGAGGCGCACCCTGGATAAGAAAAGAAAAAAAGAAGCATTGACTGATGCTGATTCAAGTCTTTAAATTAGAAAAGCAATATTCGAAATACAGTTCAACATGTGACAACAGTGATGACGTTTCATACCATATAAGAGGTCTGCTACTGTATGCAAGCTCAAAGGAATCAAAGGAATAATTCATATCATTTCATTGTATTTATTTCCCTAACGTCTTATATGTCTGTGGAAGGTAAAAGAATAACTTTGTTAGCTGACCATCAATTTATTTTGCACACAATTTTCCTTCCCTTCAGTTCCTGTGACATATTGCTGTCATCAGAAACCATTGGCCAATTTCCACCTGACAGATAAAAGAAAACAAAAGTGTCGCTTTTCTCCCTCCATTAACTCTGAGACCATCAAAATGAGCAGAACCAATACTTGGGGGATGAAACAGATCAATTACACTTCGTCCTTTAAAATGTTCAAGTGAAAACAACAAGTGGCTCTTGAGACCAGTTTATCAAATTCAAATGCATCCATATTGCATAGTTTGGAAGATTTACATCTAATAATTAAGGATATACTCTATTTGGGCCAAAAAAAAAATCACCTGATCAATTACTAAAGACAAAACAACTTCATCATAAAAATAATATTACAGGTGATTCTATACTACACAAGCTGTTTTGTTTCCAAAGTTTTATGCAACCTTTTTCTTGCTACTCATTTATTTTTAAATGAAATACTCAGCTATGAAGCAGATAAAAATCACATGGGAATAGTATTTTTTTTGAAAGATACTGCTCTCACAAAGAGAAGGTATGTTCCCCTGGGGTGGCAGAGACAAGAGGGAGCTTCAGTATACAGTCATCCCTGGCAGGCTTTGAAACCACATTGAGACAGCTCTAAGCAATGGTGGCTGTATTGCAAATCATTTTATCAGTTAAGAGAGGATGGGAACTGGTTTGAAAGCAAGTTCCCATCTTTCTTTCCACTGCACTCCTTCTTCTAACCATGGACATAAAGGCAGTTGCTGTTGTGTGTTTGCGTGTATGTGCATGTTTTTGCAATAACCTGAGTGCTATGAATTATCCTTATTTCGCTACAATAAAGGAACAATATATTGTCCAGTAACTAAAAACCGCTTTGTCCTCTATTGGTATTACTGCAATGTCAAGTAATGCCCATGTTACCAACATTATCCATCTAATATGAATAAAACTATGCTATATTACATCCACAGAAAAGAACAAAACAATGGCAGCATAAAATGAAAGTCATTCATTATTGCACTGTCTCTTTGAAGCTAGTGAAAGCTCCTAAAAGCCTCTTCACTAGATGGAGGAATTATGAGTAAAGACTTACTCAATATTGAATTCTTTACAGTGATCCACTGCACTAAAAACTCATTCTAATTTCCCTGTCTGATTGACCCACTGTAAGCCGTATAACTTCAGCTTCTACTTGCCCTGTGAAAGCCACAATGACTGGCAGAGAGGGAGCATGCTGATTTTACACAAGTAAATTATGCAAGGAGATTTTCGCTGAAGAGGAAAGCAGCATTTCTCAAGTGCATAGATGGACATGGTTCATAAAACTCTCTATGGAAAGCAGTGGATCAAAGATGGGATTTTATTGAGCTTTGCCTGAGTTTCTCACAAGTAATGCATTAGATTGTCTGTGATGGTCTATGTATGGTGTAAACCACAAACAACATATCATGCATCTTATTAAATCAATTTTAATCATAGTCATCCAACCAAATTCTTATCACTGTGTCTACACTGGACACGACAAAGTGACCACTGCAAATCAGCTGTATTTTGTGTCAGTATGTCATAAAAACAACAATGCATCAGTTTACTATCGGTTTTATTGTGTTATGCCATGCCGCATCCAGTTTAGACAGCATCACTGATTATAATGGGCTCTATTGCATTTTGTCGCGCCACATTGTGTCGCTCGCATCTGGTGTAGACACGGTATAAACATTTAGAGGAACCCAAAAGTATGAGTAAACAATGAAAATCTGGGATTTAAAATCCCATTTAAAGGAAACAAAAGAAAAATGACAGAATGAAGAAGAGATATTCTATGTCAGTAATCAGCATTGTAACACTGACCATGTCACTTTTTGTACTGATTGTTTTTCTTCCACTGAAGCTCAAGATGCTCTTTGGATAATTTCAAATCATGTTGAAAAACATGATCGTTAAATTTTGCACAAATTTGTGGAGTTCATGCAGCTTGATTGCTGCTGTCATTAAAGCAAAATAATGAGATGCCAAAACAGAAATTCCTACATATTTTCAGTTAGATTTTTCACTGAAATTGTTATGATAATATAATATGTAATTATTATTTTTATTTTATTTTTTAAAAATACTTTATTTTTTAAATATTTATTGTTATTCTTCTTTCTTTCTTTAGTATTTCTTTCTTTATTTGTTTAATTAATCAATTTTGCTCAAAATAAAAGAATTTTCATTTATGGCCTCAGACTTTTATAGCACTTTCAGTCTATGACAAACAAAATAAATCATATTTTCCCACATATTGTTGTTGTTTACAGGAGTTGATAATATCACAGTGGCAAGTGAATTGGAGTTGAACAATGAAACAGGCGATGTGGTTATTTATAGAAATACCTGTGTACACATGACAAGTATGCCCACATTTCCCCCTTGAGACTTCAAACTTGCCAAATTCTGTGTATATTACCAGTTTCATCAGAATGAGAAAGAGAATTTTCATAATTTGCATGTACAAATAAAAATGGGGAAAAATGCTACAATGTAACATTCAAACTTTAATTTACTCTAGCATAAACTCCACAATAATATTTTTTATACCATTGTAGCAATTTAAATGCAGACCTTGTCAGTCAAATGAAAAATGTATTGCTGTGGACTAATTTTCAGTGACATGCAAATACAAAAAAGAATATACTGACTTCTAAATCCACTGTTTGTTTAATCAACAGTGTACTTGTTTGCCACAAAATATTGCAAATATTGACATAGACGGCTAATTAATCAGCAAGCATATGATGCAAGTAATTTTAATCCATTTTCTTTTGTTTTATTTCATTGGTAATCAGCCCTAATTTTAATTTATGCCAGTGAACCAAAGCCAACATAATCATATCCCATTTCTTTTAACTGTCACTTCCCCGCCACACTGCAATCAAATTATCATGTGGTTAAAATTCAAAATTCTAGAATACACCAGTGAATAAATTTTCCCATCCAACCCCATTACCAAGAGATTTGTGAATATATTTTCTTGGTGTTCACATTCTTAGGTGGGTGAAAGGCAACAAGGCCACTGTAAAATAGTATATTAACAGTCAGTAGGGTAATGTAATTGGAAATTAAAAAAAAAAAAAAAAAGCCTTCCCCCAGAGAGTTCCTTTTATTTGCTGAAGCTGAGCAATTCTACTGTGAGGTGGGGAAAAAGTGTTTTCACGAGTACCATGTACCCGCCTCGCCTGCTCACGGCCCATATTTTTCTCTGGCGACTGATAGGACAGTGACAGGACAGGCAGGTGACGGGATGATAGACAGCTTCATCATGCCACACTGCTTCCTGGTTGGTTTAATCCTCAGCCCGTGTCGCTGCCTGCTTTCAGCTGGCCTGTGCCAACAGATATCCTGCTGACCAGAATGGCAGCTGCTGACACGAGAGCCCTCTGTGTCTCGGACAGGTGCAGAGCAGGAACCTCGGCTGGTGGATATACTCTATGGTGGATGGAGATCAGAATGACAGCTCAAGGTAATGGAGGCTACAGCACCGATCAATCGGATCCATCAGTGACACTTAAAGGTCCGAGGTCATCTTCTTAGTCAGATGACCTTTCTTTCTTTGGCTTGTCTTTTTTCAGACCTGCGAGCTGGTGTCTATGTTAATAAAACGTATCCAATTATCCATGGGACAAGACAGATGTGCACTGACAAACTTTTTTAGCATAGGATGTATGGTTCTGTATTTTTAAAAACAAAACAAAACAAAAAAGACATTTCACAAGGGTTGTCTTTTTATTACTCAATGAACCTCTGTACTTAGTTTCCTGTCTGCAGCATAGCACACTAGGGGTGTTGGTTCAGACAAGCAGGAAAAATCTGTTTGTTTTGGTGTGTCAGACTCAAATCTGTTTAGATGTTTGTAGTCTGAAGAGCACAAAAACATGAAATTGATTTACCATGAGTTTTACAAACATGATGCAAACCATTTCAATTTATCTATATCTATCTTTAAATTAGGTAAGATTCCAAGATGTTTCCTCATCATACAGGACAAAATGCAAATCTAATGTCATAGAAATTTTGATATTGAAACTACACTGAATACTGTCATTTTTATTCACTTACTCTTCACTGATTTAACAGTTTTTAAATATTTTAAATATTTTTTCTATTTTAATATATTTTAAATTTATATTTTTTCTGTTTCGATATATTTTATTGCTGTGATGGCAAAGCTGAATTTTCAGCCTTCAAATGCCACATGATCCTTCAGAAACCATTGCTGATTTACTGCTCAAGAAACATTTCTTATTATTAGTTGTGCTGCTTAATATTTTTGTGTAAATGATGATACATGTTTTTTCAGGATTTATTTGATCAGATCATTTTTGGATAGATAGCTTTTGGCAGTCGTGGCCTAATGGATAGAGAGTTGGACTTGTAACCCGAAGGTCGTGGGTTCGAGTCTCAGGTCCGGCAGGGATTGTAGATGGGGGGAGTGAATGTCCAGCGCTCTCTCCACCCTCAATGCCACGACTGAGGTGAGACCCTTGAGCAAGGCACCAAACCCCCAACTGCTCCCCGGGCGCTGCAGCATTGGCTGCCCACTGCTCCGGGTGTGTGTTCACTACTGTGTGCATGCACTTGGATGGGTTAAATGCAGAGGACAAATTCTGAGTATGGGTCACCGTACTTGGCCACACACCACTTCCCTTTCCCTTTTTTATTTTCAGATCATTTCAATCTTTTGTAAATGCCATGATCTGCAATGAAACTCTAGATAGTGCAGGCTGATAGGTCCAACGCAAATTGATGATAATCACAGTGTTACCAACTTGGCACAAGCTGATTGGTTCACGTTGCATCTGCAAACAATAAGCTTGCTGCTCTGCATATAAATGGCTAGTCCACCTCCCCAGCTCCACCTGTATAGATCTGCCACGGGTTATTTTATATGCTTTTTTAATAAGCCTTTTTGTTTGTTTGTTTGCCAGTATGTCTTAAACACTCACAGCACTATATCTGCGTATGTATTGGCAGTAGCAAGTTCTAGCAGCAATAATCTACAACGACAGCAATAACCAACAGCAGCAGCAGCAGTGTTGCAGATCTATTCTGCCATGACCAAATACATTAACATTGTCATATCCATTACCATGCTAAAGTCTTCTGAGCGTTGTCATGATAGAACTTTTAAAAAGTCTTTATCGACACTTTTGATCTATTTAATGTGTCCTTGCTGAATAAAAGTGTTAATTTCTTTAAAATAATAATATAATATCTTATTGACTTTTGAATGGTAGCGTAAATTACTTTAATCTGATATAGGTACACTGGATATTAACAACACTGTCATACATATTTTCATATCATATTTTGATATCTACACAATTCTGAAATTAAACAGTTAATCCTAAAGTTCAGATATGAAAAACATCAAATATTTATGTGCAGTTGGACTGAAGCCTTACTTCTGCCATTAACTGTTTTGTTGGCTCTGTGTCGACTAGTTGTGGATCATGTGACTTCAGTTGTCCTTGTTCTATACATGGTAATACCTGGAGGAAAAATTATGTCCCAGTGCAGCTGCATTACATCCGTTTTGTACAGTAAACTGTAACAACAAATTTATTTTTGGAATTACATAAAAGTGAAAATAAAGTAATCCCAGGGGGCACTGCATTCACAAAGCACATAAACAAACTGTGGGTATCTGAAGTGGTCTGAGGTCATTTAGAGTCTTCACATGCAAGCGTCAATGAGTGCCAACCACCCTGTAACTAATGAAGTGTCACCCAGAGGCATATAGAAACTATAAGCGAGTGTGTCATGACTGTTTTTGCATTGTCAATGACAACAAGAGCGACAAATGTGGCAATATCCACACTCGTTTCTCACCCACGTCATCTCAGTTGTGCGGACACATTCTCTGTCGATGTAAAGCTTGTGTAAACAGCAATGTATGTTGCACAGTATGTTGAGTTATTTACTCAAGGTAAACAATGACCCACTGACTAGTAAAAAGTCATACAAGCCCTGAAGTGAAGTATTAATCTGAGAATGTGAGGGGTTTTTAATATGTTCATACATTTATGAATTAAACGAGTCATAAAAATTCATCACCTACAAACAAGTGTGTTTGAATAAATCCACTTTTGATCCATTTCAGAGATCAAGTGAAAATCACAGAGTCACAGAGTAGCCAGAGTTAACAGCTGTTTTGTCTGAATCTGAATGAAGCCTGAGGGAGGGATTATACAGAATTGTTATTCAGTGTCGGCTGGGTTTGCATTTGGAATTAACAGCAATTTACCAACAATGCACATTTCTATCCTAAACTCAAACATTATGCCAAGCATTACTGCCTCCCTTCCTGCAAATTTGTACCCTCTCATTGGTCTGTTCTGCATGTTCATCCACACATATTAATGACTCTCGCTCTGCATATGCCATTAGTGGCTGCTGGCAGGCAGGGTTACGGAAATTCACTTTGTTTTCAGGGGTGCCTGAGGAGGAGCACGGACAGCCATGTGTTGAGAACGGCTTGGCATGAGCTACTGGATGGATGTGAAATTGGTTGGACTGAAAATCCTGTCTGGATGTGGCCAGAGCCTCTCACATCAGTAATGGTGCTATGCAGTGACTTGACCATAGCTTGGGTTGGAACAGCTTTTGATATGGATCCTGGGTCTCTCTGAATAGATGCTTCCCATACAAACAGGAAGAATGAGGCAACTGTGGTACAGGGACTAGAATTCACATATGGTCATAAAGGGATAGTTCACCTAAAAAGGAAAGCTCGCCCTAGCGACCCTCACATGCTGTTATTTATTTATTTACTTATTTATTTTTGGCGTGGAGCACAAATAATTTTTTAAGATTCTTCACACAAATCATTGTGCTGCATATGATGTAACCAAACGTGATTGTAACAAAAAATACGACTCAAGAGTCGCTGCCTGTGGAACTTTAGCTTGACTTTCAAATCCTCTGCGTGTCTGCTTACATTAGCTATTGTATAACTTCAAAACAAAATAGTGCACAGGCAATTTAGATAATGAATATATAGAAATGCTAAATAACGATAATAAAAAAATTGTAACACTTTAGATTAGGGAACACTATTCACTATTATCTAGTTGCTTATTAGCATGCATATTACTAGCAAATTGGCTGTTCATTAATACTTATAAAGCACATAATAATGCCTTATTCTGCATGACCATATTGTAGGTCCCCTAATCATACCTCGTACCTAAACTATCTTACTAACTAATAATAAGCAGCAAATTAGGAGTTTACTGAGGGAAAACTCATACTAAATATGTGTTCCCTAATCTAGTGTTACCAAAAAATTATCTAAACACAATAAAATATAAACAGTATTCTCTTTCATTGGAAAAATAACAGCATGCGGGTTTAGAATGACAATCGAGTGCTTTACCAAACTTATTTAAAGATGACAAACTTTTGCTATTTCTCACCCATTTCAAATATTCTACATCACTACCTGTTTTAATAATAAGCTGGAATTCATAATTCTTTGAAGTAATATTGCTTATGAAATGCATTGAACTAAAGAAAACCCGATGAGCTGACTCTGGGAAAAATTTGTTACCTAAAAGGTTTTTGACTACAAAAGTGAATCTGAATTCCTGCAATTTCCAAATGTCAAAAGCACAATTATCAAAACCATGTAATATCACCACTGGGAATTTAGAGTGAGTGTCAAGAATAGATTTCTGGGTCCTACTTTATATTAGGTGGCCTTACTTACATTTAAATTAATGATTTGATACAATGCACTTATTGTGTACATACATGTTTTTACATTGTACTTATATTTAAAAAAAAAAAAAAAAAAAAACCTGCATGTCATTACATCTGCAACTAATTTCTGTAATTACATTTATAATTACATCCCTTACACCACCCTTAAACCTACCCATACCACCTTACCTGTCCCTAACCTTACCCGTATCCCACCTCAATAGCAGCAAAAGTGTTTTGTAATACAATATGAACACAGTAATGTGTAAGTACATAGTAGTTAAGGCCACCTAATATAAAGTGGGACCGATTTCTGCATCGAATACTCATAAAACGTTGTCTGAGCTTAATTTAACTCACAATAATAGACAAACACTATCTGCCTAAACAACACAAATGAGTATTTAACAATGTTTTCATGGCCTTTTTCATCTTTGTGCATTACTTTAATGTGTTTTTAAGGTCTTGTGAAAGCCTTGGAATGGAGGCATGGTTTACACTAACAAATCTTCCTCGAGAAGAACAGATTTGTCAGTAACAAGGATTTGTGTGACTTTATTTAAATGGCAGGGCACCTGTGCAACCCACACTTCTAATCTCATCTCCCTAATTGACTCCAATTAGCATTTGGAGAAGCACAGAGGTTCACTTACTTTTCCAGCCTGTCATCAGTGATCACTGTGTCTTCAACAAAAACATTTTAAAAGCACAACTCTTTGTATGTTGTTTTTCTATAATTGTGAGTTTGATGAAGATCACTCATTTTACGAGTATCAATACAACAGACATTTTTAAAGGGTTCACAGACATATTCTTACCACTATAAGTCAAACTCACAGCTATAAATCCAGTGGGACTAAAAACACTGGAAGCGATCATGACAATCATCAACATCATTGCTCACCCCATCATCACTTTTTTTAACCATTACAATTTTTATACTGTAATTCGGGATGTCTACAAAAAATAGACCAGTGGAGGGCTCACTCAGGAATACTGGGATGATCTTAAAGCAATGAAGTTCCTCCGTGGCTTAGTCTCCAACTGAGCATGAAAAGAGAATAGAGAGGCAAATTATAGAGGCACTTTCCTCTATCCTTTACTAAAACTTTACCTAGCAAACTCAAATGTCCATGAAATGAATATGAGAAATCCATCACGGCAAAATGTGAAGTGGGAAGACTGATGGCTTCAATGGGCATAAAAAAACCAGACTCCATCCTGCGGCCCATTCTCCCAAGTCTGTGACCTTTAAAGCAACAAAATGGCAAAGGCCAAGAGCATGTATAACCTCAGCCAGCAGGATACGGAGGCTAGACCCCCTTTAGGTATAGTTCTGGGTAAACCAAGAGAGACTGGGCTCATTAATATAACATAGACATGCTGTTTGTCCAGCCTGACTCGCTCCAGTTAGACTGATTTTACCACAAAGTGTCGGCATACATTACAGATGAGCTGCATAATTTATTAGAGCAAACATGGAGTATGTTCAGAATGTACACAGATGAAAAAATAAAAATAAAAAACCCACACGATCTGCATTTATATGCACATTTTGTTCCTCATGTTTTTGCTTGCATTTGGCCCCAAGCTCCTTAAAAACATACTGAATCTCTTGCAAATATTAATATAAATGATTCTGTTAACAACACAGGGCATGTGCTATTGAGGAAGACTATACTCCACACTTAAATGAGCTACATAAACAAATGGTAATAGTGTCTGTAGGGACCCTTCCCAGCTCTGTTTTCTCCTCTGTCCATTCCTCATTAATAGTCTGAGTCTCCATGGTCCAGCGGAGGCCATGTGTGCTGTAGGCCAGAACAGTCAGGGTCTTCAAACCAGACGGAGCCTCCTCTGGGAGCGCACAGCTGCTCCCTGGTCTGGGTGACATTTCGCTTTGGCGAGCATGCAGAGCAGTGATGGCTTTTTCTGTTGTTCTCTGTGCACAGCCTAATGAGATGGCTGTAGATAAACTCAAAGGTTTTCACCACACATTAAGCACTTGTGAAACGTTCATTGTTCTGGCCATTTAAAATGGTGTATTTCATTAGGAAAGAAAATGACAACTGAGATTTCTTTAATATCTTATTTTTTTCTACTAGACTGCAAAGAAATTAAAGGCATGGAGTTCTGAGTCCGGCTTTCTCCTGACAAAAGACAATGCTTAAATGAACAATTGCTCTGGAAGAAAAAAAAATATTTTATTTCATATAGACTTAACTGCAGACTGAGTAGTTTGAGACATTGTTTTAGAGGATACAAAAAAAAAAGTCTGCATAACTTTTAATTTGTTTTAGTGTTTAATTTTAATGTGACCTTCAGAAGTCATCATACAGTTTCTCAATCTAAATAGCTTTTTTTTCATAATAATGATGGCACATTTTGAGTGTTTCTTCTATAGTTAATTTTTAATAGTGTCAAATCTCAGGTCCTACATATATTTTAAGCTCTATACTTACTGTACACCCACATCTCATTTGTTTACTTTTATTTTTTTCTAAGAAATCTTAAGAGAAAAAGTTTAGCAAAACATAACTAAGAACTCATTTGAGTCTCCTTAGCTGTGAAAAAGCAACCTCTGAGCAATGATATTATCCTCTCTGGACTGTTTGCCAGCACATGCTCGGTCTCTAAAATCCGAATAATTGCCAGTGAAAACCTCTTGAGAACATCTATAAATCTTCTATATCGGCATCATAAACTGAATTCTACACATATAATATAACTATTCAAAGCAGTGCTGAAGAATCCTATATGAGTAGTGATGGCTGCTGGTGGAAATCCTGTTAGACTGAATGGAGCAGTTCTTCTATAGAGCCTCGAGGGTTCAACAGTCTGTGATGAGAACATCAGTCTCAGCAAAGTGCAGTTGGTTGGACCTTCACGCCTCACAGAGGACGCAGATACACTGACTACTCTAACTATCTCACCACCCAAGACCCGTCAGCAGAACTGTCAGACTGAACCACAGCAGCGGTGGGAAACGTTTACAATTTAAAAGGGGTCATGAAATGTCAAAATGTCCTTGATATTTACCCATATAAGAGGTTACGCTACAATAAAGTATACTGCAAGTTTCCCTAAAGCTGACTCTCCAGTTGAAAATAAGTGTTGTCATATGTTATATGGTGCAATGAAGCTTGCCAGTGGGCATTTAATTGTGTTTCTCAAAGAGGTAAGGCACTTTGAATGAAGTGACATGATTATTCTACAAATATTTTAACTTTTTGATGCAAAAAATCCAGACACATAATATAAATATCTAAAAATGCATTTCTTGTGACTTTTAAGAGCTTGTTGAACTTTTTAAAAATATAATATACAGTATGCCATTTTCCATTGTACTTGATCCAAATTACAGTCCTATATCCTGTTTGCTAGTTTAAATTGATTAAATCCATCTTAAATTCATAGATCCTTCCCATTGTTGCCTCCTCTGCCTCTTTCATCTCTCTCTCCGCCCCTGCAATTACCCAAGTACCTCTTTTCCTCCTTGTCATTTCCCTCATATTTTCAGCCCCTCCCTCATTTAATTTTGTCTTCCTTCAGTGGCAATCTGAAGGTGTTTGAACGCCTCTGAGGCCGTCCTGCTATGATGTTCTCCGGCTGCTTATTTGAAGTCATTTCGAATTCATACGTGTGTCACAGGAAAACATAAAAGAGTTGCACAGAAGGGGCTCAGAGGTGCTGAAACAATTCAGTTGTAATGAAGCCAGCTCTCGTGGGAGAGGAGGACATTCGGCACATCGAACCCTCGAATTACTTTCGAGTGAGAGAGAATTATGAGGAGGTAGGAGTCGTGCTTCATTTGTATCAGATGGTATTAGCGTTGTACGTTAATTACCTGAGAAGAACTGGCCGGAATTGAGAGTCAATGGTCCTGCCCTGGCCAGACCTTTCCATGTGAAGGGAGCTGGACTTTCTCTTATGACTGTGAAGATGCAATTTCAGGTCTGGCTTTCAGGTTCGCCCCAAACGGCTCAGTCAAGAGCACAGACTGCCTTGGGGCGCCGCACACTAATTATCTTTATCTAACGTTACCTTGCTGATAAGTCAGCCTCATTGTGTCGATTCAGGGTACTTTGGATTCATTTGTTTGTGGGACAAAGGCTGTTATTTCCTCATGCCCACTGGCGTCACCTGCAAATATAAACTGAAGGTGAAACAGATGACCGTGTGACTTTCTCAATATGCTACACTTAGTCAATTTCAGTTTCTTTCACAGGATCTGAACATTTAGATATGCTGTATTTAACAGCGACTTTCTGGCAGCACAGTGCTAGTGCTAAAGTGCCTCAAGGACAGATCAGTAGATATTGTGTATTTGATGGGTTTTAAAATGAGCATTTTATGCCGAAAAGGTTTTTAAAAACATTTGTATTATTATTTTTAATATGACCTATTTAAGTTACTGCCTCTATTA
This sequence comes from Tor tambroides, assembly GCA_021397915.2. Lineage (NCBI taxonomy): Eukaryota > Metazoa > Chordata > Actinopteri > Cypriniformes > Cyprinidae > Tor > Tor tambroides. Next base: position 31,979 of record JAFVLL020006726.1, read on the forward strand.
TTTGATTCTACTGTACACCAAATAAAGTCAAAATTATGCATATAAATGGGAAACCTAAACAAATATATATTCAGATCCATCAGTTATAGAAGCTACAGCCATGACGTCAAAACACGGAAGACTAACTTCCCTACTATGGGTTTTTTATAATGGTTTTTTCAGATTATGAGTAAAACAAGGTCTTTAGTACATATAAATTGACAATATTTGGACGTTTTGCACTATAATGTAAATTAAACAAACACATACTGAAAATCTAAATAAAACATTTGTTTGGAATAATAGTTACATAACGTTTGGGGTGCGAGTGTGTGCAGTTTACACTGTACAACAAAAGCATCATCAAGTTATGTTTCCCACAGACTTTATTTTACTCGCAAATTGAAAAACCTCATTATAAAAGCCCATAGGAAAATCTTAATGTGAGGTTACGGACATAGCACTCTATTGCAATATAGCCTCAAAAAAGCACACTTTAGGACACTTGCCAAACTTACTATAAAATGAATGTTTCCTTAGTATATATAGTGGAAAACTTGGCATTTCTTTCAAAGAAAGACACATTTAAGCAAAACATTTTAAAATGTTTGTTAATGTGATGAACTACACATGTAACTGACTTCATACATTCACTAAAAATAATATTTTTTTATTGCAAAAATGAAATTATTTGTTAAGTTAGTGTGGTTTAAGTGTCAAAAAGTGTGAAGAATTTTTTTTTTTATTTCATTAAAAATATTCAGTAAAAAACATTTGATTTGAGACATGCTTTTTGATAGGCCTTAACCATATTTTGTTTATTCATGTACAGGTTTGAGCAGCTTTTTTGTGACACCTTAGAAATAAAAGCAATTGTATTTTCATGACGTTAGGTGCTGTATACTGTAATTGCATTTGTTTATTCAGGAATAAACGTATACTTTTACAATGAAAAAAAAAGAGCATGCTATTGAATTCTGCCCTGTAGACAACTGGCCTAAGTAAACTAAAGAAAACCTCTAGGGTTTAATTTAGAGGAAAGGAGGAATATTTGAATATTGAATTAATGAAATGCACAATTTTCAAGTTTACTGCTGGAATTGATAGACAGGCTGGAGAAAAGGGAAAGAAGAATGGGATCAGAAAAATGACAGAGGCCATTTAGCCCTTCATCCTCATGGGAACACCAAGACTCATTAAAGTGTCTCATTTTGTTAGCATACCATACTTTTTCCTATGGCGAGACCATGAGAGTTTGACCAACCAATAGCAAACGGGCGAATATTTGCTTGTTTAAAAACACTCATTATTTTGTAATGACATTTGGTGATGCTAATGGTACAGAAATTATACACTTTGACTTTAAGCAACACAAGAAGGTACAATAATCAATTGAATCCAATACAATGTTCAAGATTCATCCAATACAAGCGCTTATAAACCCTTAAATGCTTGAACGCAGCCAAGAAAACAAAACCCCATATTTCCATCCCAGCAGGTAATTAAACTTAAGGATATGACAATAATCAGGTTGTAAAGCACCTGTTTCTCCACAGAAATGGTGTCAATCCATAACGGGACTAATTTGATTCAGCACATGAAATGTGCATGATGGACGGAGGAATAAGACCTGCAGGTTTTAATGCAATTTTCCAGACCATCAACTTGTTCGCTCGGTGCTGTGGCCTTTGCATGGAGCAGCTGCAGGCAGGAGGATGGGAGCTGACTCTTTTCCCACTGCTGACTCAGGATATGGAAGCCTACAGCACATCATCAGCCAACTCCGGTCCAGAAAACGGAGATGGAAAGAAGATGAGACACAGTTTGATGGGTTAATGTGGCCCTGCGCACCATCCCTTTTGCTTTTTTGTTTTTATCATTCAATGAAGAAGGGCTGGTCCATCAAAAACACATGAAAAAAGAGGGCACAGAAAATGGTCACGATTTTCTTAAAGGGACAATTCACCCAAAATTGAAAAGTGTCATCATTTATTCACTCTCATGTCATTCCAAACCCATATGACTTTCTTCTGTGAGAGAGGGGAAAAAAAAGTCCTCTCTCTCACACAAAAGTGTCAGTAAAGACATTTACAATATTACAAAAGATTTCTATTTTAAATAAATGCTGTTCTTTTAAACATTATATTCATCAAATAATACTGAAAAAAATGTAGCACTATTTCTATTTCAACAAAAAAATTAAGTAGCACAACTGTCATCAATATTGATATTAATAAGAAATGTTTCTTCAGCAGCAAATCAGCATATTAGAATGATTTCTGTAGGATCGTGTGATACCGAAGACTGGAGTAATGATGCTGAAAATTCAGCTTTGCCATCACAGAAATAAATGATGTCTGAATAGTTATTTAATTTTTTAAATAATATTTCACAATATTTTACTGTATTTTTTTATCTAATATCACAATAACAGACTCATGAAAAAACAACACACAGGTTTAAAACGACATGAGGGTGAGTAAATCATGACGGAATTACATTTATAGGTGAACTATCCCTTTAAAAGTCCTGCTTTCTTCTGACCATTTATAACTAAATAAATAAATGTCTCAGAAAGAAACTGGTGTTACACCATACTTTCCCTGCCATACTTTTCCATTATTGTTATATCGTATGCCTTTGTCTTTTTACATTTGTATTGGTACATTCAAAAGATAAATGTACTCTACTTTAAATGATGATATGTGGTGGTTGCCAAACTGTTGGACGTGCAGTGCACCGTAAAGCGTTCATTCAGTGGAACCTCTTACAGCACAGTAATACTGGACACAATCACCTAAAATATGGCCCCAAAAAGCCTGAGACTGAATAACCTGTGAAAAGAATCCCTCTTATGTAAACATGACACAGCAGAACACAAAGCAAGGGCATTGTGCTGCTGCCATGGAAACCTCTTACGAAGCCTCATTACTACCAAGTGAACTCATAATGGGTTCTGGGCACAACATCTGGTTATTTGGAGCCGAACATATTGCTAGCATGCTCTTCACCCCCACAGAGATTAACTTCGAATCACCATCACGACAAATAACAGCATGACACAGACATCGTGTTCATGAGAAAACTTGAGAAAATGTCATCGCAGACTGGAGGACAATAGAAATGTAGTATACAAGTGGCAATTTTGATACGTTGTTTGATGAGAATGAAACATGTCGACAGGAAAAAAATAAAATATGAGAAAATAAAAGAAAACATTAGATATTTCCAAAAAAAACTAGTTAGCTGACCCAATGGTTACTGAAGTTACTACAGATGGCTTCTGCATTTAAAAATCATGGAACATCAAAAATTTACTAATTTGGAATACCCTACATAAGCAGCATCATGTGAAGTAAATGGGAGGCTTGACTTGGAATTGATTTCAGTACAAGTAACATGTATGTATTTGAGGTAAAGGATTAGTTCACTTCCAGAATAAAAATTTCCTGATAATTTACTCACCCCAATGTCATCCAAGATATTCATGTTTTTCTTTCTTCAGTCGAAATGAAATTAAGGGTTTTGAGGAAAACATTACAGGATTTCTCTCCATATAGTGGACTTCAGTGATGACCAATGGGTTGAAGGTCCAAACTGCAGTTTCAATGCAACTTCAAAAGGCTCTACAAGATACCAGCTGAGTAATAAGGGTCATATCTAGCGAAAAAAATGTCATTTTCTAAAAAATAAATAAAATAAAAAATCATTTTTTTTTAACCACAAATGCTCGTCTTGCAATAGCTCAACCTCACACATTACGTAGTAATGTTGGAAAGGTCATGCGTGAGGTAGGCAGAAGTACCAACAAAGTGTTTACAAAGCAAACGTGCGAAGAAAGCCAAACGCCCTTTACAAAAAAAAATTAATTAATTAATTAAATTGGACAATTTTGAAGTTGGAGGAACTAACTGCGCATGACCTTTCCAATGTGATTACGTAATGCGTGAAGCCACGGACGCGCATCACAGAGCTAGTGCAAGACAAGCATTTGTGGTTAAAAAGTATATAAATTTGATTTTTTTTAGAAAATGACCAATCGTTTCGCTAGATAAGACCCTTATTCCTTTGGCTGGGATCATGTAGAGCCCTTTGAAGCTGCATTGAAATTGCAGTTTGGACCTTCAACCCACTGGTCCCCATTGAAGTCCACTATATAAGGAAAAATCCTACATATGGGGAACATTTTCCTCAAAAAACTTCATTACTTTTCAACTGAAGAAAGAAAGACATGAACATTTTGGATAACATGGGGGTGAGTAAATTATCAGTAATTTTTATTCTGGAAGTGAACTAATCCTTTAATACATTTCAGTGTTGAATAAATTCTAAGTATAAAATTCTAAGTGATATTTACTTGTTCCCTCCATCTATTTATTTGTCACTGAGCATACTGCAGTGCATTCTGGGATTGTTTTGTATGCAGAATATACATGCAGTGCTGCCCTAGAATCCAGCCAAAATGAGTTACCTTTCAAAGTTTTGTGAAAGAACAAATGTTTTATTTTCTTGGGCCAGGTATGCAATTATCAGAATGTTCTAGACCAAAAGAAAGCATTTAAAAAGGGTTGACAGTCGCTAAATCTGATTGAATTAGTACAGATATTTTCTTCTCTGCATTCTGTTCTTGTAGAAAAAAACAACAAAAAAAGTTACTTCATTAAAGAAAACTGTTCTCTCTAGAGAATCCAACATACCCAATTCCATTAACAATTATTTTCCTGTGACATCCAGTAATTCAATGAAAAATGTTCTTTGTCCACATTATTCAGGGAGTACTTCTATTAGAAAAATATATCCAAAGCAACACAGAATATAGATTCCTCAAAATTTTTAACTGAGGTCGCCTTGATCCTCTGCAGAGGTATTCCTGTACTATGTTTCTAAGTGAGCTGTGGGATGTTGTACAACCTCCCAGCCCTCACCCCACCTGTCATGTCAACGCTAAATAGAGATGATGGTTTCAGAGCTATGACTTGAAGAGTTGAGGACGCATTAACATAAGAGCCCACAGGTAAACTAATTCATGACTTTATATTTGAAATTCTGCAGTGCTCACCTTTTTTTCCCCATGAAAACATTCAAATCTCAGATATATGCGGCATTTTTGGCAGCCGGGCTTCCATCATGAAAATATATGCACATTCAAGCAATATCAAGAGCAAGAGCGCTGTATTACCGAGCAATAATATGGCGCTCGATGTTCAGAACAAGAGCATGATTGCAAAAGTGATATTTTTATGGTGATACAAAGATTTAACAGAGATCTGTGTATCTTTTTGGGTAATGAAAATAGTTCCAGAAGAAGCATCAAAATCAAACAACCTGTATGCACCACTCGCATACTCTGGTCTGGAACGTTCCAAACTCAGATAATCAAATTCGAGCACCAGAACTAGCTGCTGTAAAAATGGATTTGAGACAATATGGAAAAAAGAGAATGCCATCACTCTTGCTCATTGTTCCATTTAACTTTACTCGATTCCATTTCCTTTCCGGTGGAAAATAAAAGGCAGCTAAACAAGAGCTTGAAAATGCCAACACCTTGAGCACAATGTATGATCTATTTCACTTTAATTCAAGAAATAAGCGAAAAGACCGTTTCCCCGAGCACAGGAAATATGAATAGCAAATGACAGCAGCAAGTGGAGGAATGAGGCGAAAGCTTCGGGGAGGGTGGGGGTCGGAGGATGTTGGATAGAGAAATGGAATCAATCACGCAGAGAATTCGGCGGCAGCGAGGACATTGGACCTGTCAGAATATTCCAGCTCCTGCGTGTGTGATCTATCCGCAGCGACGTAGTGACTGTGGAGTGGAGACCGGAATGGGAAATTGGATGGAGGTGGATAGAAACACTGAGAGCTGTCCTGCCAGATGGCTGTTTTGGAAAATAAGGTTGTTTTTTCCCCCCTCGCTTTTTGCGATGAAATCATTTGACATGGCATAATTCCAGAGGGCAGCGACCGAGAGGGAGAAGAGATGGCGACTGAAAGTCGAGAGATATGGAACAGCAACAAGAACATTGTCACAGATGCATAGAGTTTGTTATGGAGCTCCTTATAAAGATGAGTGTTGCAGCGGTTAGGATTCAGGACATGTTACTGAACCTTATTGTCCTTAAAGTGCTGAGGAGGAAACAAGCAGTGACTAACACATTTTGATAACGGCTGCGCAAGAAACTTTTGAATTTGCATTTTTATTGCCATTGCTTATTGATGTTTTTAAAATCAGACAGGGCATGAGGAGGGAAAGGTCTTCAAAGCCGGGAGGAGCAGGATGAATACGGAATTTGCCGTGCTCATGCTATTCATTAAGTCCGAAATGTTTTTTTAAAATATGCCGGCCACCTTCTTCCATCTGTGGGAAATCATTTTGGTAATTTCCATCAGTGGGCCCCTAACAGGGCACCTTGGCCAGCCCACCCCCTCCTCGCCTGCAGCCATCCCCAGGTTCCATCTTCCTGCAGAGGTGTGAGTCAGCCAGCCCCCCTTGCAGACTGCAGCTGTTCCACTGGCTCCTCACTTCCCCAGGAGACCTCGGTCGCCATTCTTGCCCAGCTGAGCTCACGCTATTACCTCCACAGGCACTTCGTCTACTCGCATAACTAACACGCTGCTCTCGCTCTCACACACGCTCTCGCATTACCAAACACCTAATGAAAGAGGCACGGAGAATTAAAAAACTGTTCGAAATGCCTGGTTCCTGAGCACTGACAAAACAGTTCAGCTGTATTAAGCCACCGTTCACACTGACAGCCATGAAATCATTGGAGGCCGTTGAGTCTCACTGTTGGTTGTTGGTGGGCTGATGGCTGCTAGTAAGCATTTGTATTTGACTGATGATGATTTTTTTTTAATGTCATAACCTTTTCAAAAACCTAAAAAAATATTTCCAGGATTAAATAAGATGTTGTCAAAATTTTTGTTGTTTTACACAATTTTTATGTGTTACTGATTCAAAAGTCACAAACCCCCTTAAAATTGTATCACTGGAGGTCAGTGAGTCTTTTTGTTAGATGTTCCTACTCAACTACTGAACAGAAACTTAAATAATTAAAGTTACAGATTTCCAGCGTGGTCTCAGACGCCTGGACCCCACTCTAGATAACATATATTTTTAATTACATCAGATAAGATTGCATAAAATTGCAAAATTGCACTGGTTTACCCAGCTGTCACACAATATTCACTTAAAATTTAATTAAGACCACTAACATACAAACACAATTTGTAGAATCTTAATTAGATCTTCTATGTCATATTTTTTATTGTTTAGCCATTATTTGACTGATGAATCTTAAACATTACTTATGAGTTTTGTCATTAACTTCTTAAAAATCTAAAACTTTGTTCATTTCCAGGATCAAATGGAATGTTATCATATAATTGAAGTTATATACCATTTTAAAACAATATTTACTCAAAAGTCACAAAACCCCAGGAAAATGATTTCACTGGAGTTCAGGGGGTCTTTTTTGTGGTTGTCTGTTAGTAGGCATTTCCTCTCAAGTACAGAATCTTAAATAATTCTACTTCATGTAAGTTAAAAATGAATTAAAATCACTGTGAACACTACAATTTGAACTGCTATATCACATTTTAAAACCACTAAAAACATCAAATTGCAGTTATTTTACACCATTTTTTTCATCATATTTACACACGTCACAAAACCCCTATAAAATGATTGCACTGGAGGTCAGTGGATCTTTGTGCTGTTGGCTGCTAGAAGGCATTTCAACTACAGAATCATAATTCTATTTTATGCAAGTTACAGATTTTCAAGGTGGTCTCAGATGTCTGGACCCTACTGTAGTTAATATATTTTTTAACGACAGTAGATAAGCTGTAGAAAATCACACTGATTTTGTCTCACATAGTATTCACTTAAAAAACACTGAGACAAACAAAAATTGCAGATTTTCTTTGGTTTATGTCACCTTATATTGTTTTAAAATCTGCAAAATTCTAAAACATTGTTCATTTCCATGTTTAACTGAAAAAAAGATGATTTTCTGCTGTCTCAAGCTATCAGAAGGCAGATTACCTCAGCTTCACCTGAGCTTTTTATTTATTTTTTTGTTTCTAAGTTCAAACATAAAAAATTACGACTAAAGAACAGGCAGCACTGTAAGATGTTTATCTTTATCTTTATTTTTTAGGATAGGGGTAATTTTCTGTTAATTTCATGTCAACACACAGTAGACTAAATTTCTCATCTTATTTTATTGCTCAGTGAAGAAGTTAGAGTTGGAAATCTTATAAGGGCAATTTATCTTGACATCTTTATGAGAGATCAGTTAAGCTGGTTTGACGGGCTCTTTAAAGTCTGTAAATAATTCTTTTGAGTCTTCCTCAAAAGCGCTAGTTTACAAAACTCTTTTCTTCAGAAACAGTAATTTGACTCTAAGATGATGAGGACTCCATATCAGATGACAACATCTAATCAGTCTTGACACTGTTACACTCCTACAGAAATACAGTTCATTGGCTTCTCACACTGTGTTTCCTTTGACTTCCTTTAAATACTTAGCTGCAACAATCATTCAAAGACCTCAGTTAAAATTCTCTAAATAAATGTTGGTTTCAGTTGATTATTTTAGCCATAAAACATCTAGCCAATTTAAGTCTGATCATTTGTAAGCAACTAGGATTGATTTTTTTTTCTTTTTAGTTCATCCAAATATGAAAATTCTGTCATCATCTCACCCTCATGTCATTCCAAAATCCCATTAGGCTTTCATTCACCTTCAGAACACAAATGAAAATATTTGTAATATTCTATCATCACTTTTGTCAATCCATTGAAAATGTGAGTAGTTGTAAAAAAAATTTTTTTTTTTTTTTTTTTAAAGGACCACCAAATTAGCCAGGACTGCTATTGGAATGAATGAATGAATGAATGAATGAATGAATGAATGAAAGTAGGTGTATATGCTCTTCTAAAATAAAGTGTAAAATCAATCAAAATTAGGCTGTTGCATTAGACTTGATTATAGAATTAGACTAGAAGAAATGAAAAACCTGTTTTTATATTGGTAGCTCTTTAAAGTATGATAATGTCTGGCCTTGCTGAAATATGGGCCTATCATTTGGATATAGTACAATATAGATAAACTAGTGTCTGCACACAGACAGCAAAAATCTTTCAAACTGACTTTTTGTCAGAGTAGATGTTTTACAAATCCAGCATTGCCGAGGACAAGCTATCTAATATCAGTGCTCTTTTTTTGACAAATGCATGAGAGAACATCCTTTCAAGGTATAAAGACAAGCTATGATGATGTGCCAAACAAGATGAAAGAGCAGGCCTTTAATGCCACTAGATGGCACTTTCCACACTTCACACAAAGCGTCCTTTTTCTCACACCTCTCTATCTCATGTCATCACTGAGATCACTGTAGGCATTATACAGCCATTACTACTGCATCTCATGCCTGAGAGAGAGAGAGTACTCGACGCCCGAGACGCCAAAATGCATTCCATCTTCTAATCCACATCCGCAGAACGCAGCCTGCGAATCCATTCAGCTAAAAACCTGTAGTGCTGTATACAAACCCTTTCAAAAGCACATAAAAAAGCGTGCTACATGAATAAATGACGGTTCGACAAAGCATGTTTCCTCAGAGTGTAACATGAGTTTGGTGTGGATGCTGAGAGCTGGTTCAGTTATAAATCAATTATGTTTCTTTCATCAAGCAAGTACGGTTGAGCTTCTGTTTATCATATTTTCATTGTTTACATAATATATGTGTGTGTACTGTGTATATTTATTATGTAATTATAAATACACACACATGCATATATATTTCAGAAAAATGTTGTTTATATATTAAATATATTTATATATAATATAAATTGAATGAATGAATGAATGTAAATACATGTAAGTATTTTCAAAATATACACTGTATGTGTGTGTGTGTGTATTTATATATACATAATAACAGTACACACACATCTTATGTAAACAAAAACTTTTTATTTTGGACTAGTTAGTACCTAGTTACTACCCAGTTATTGTAATCACTATAATAAATCCATATTCTGTAACTCTGAAACAGGACTGTAAAATAAAGTGCCACTGAAGAAGAAAAATGAAACTGAATGAATTTTGAATTGTGAAAAATGTCAGGTTTTATCCATACAGTGAAAGGGGTCCAAAACAAAATTGACTGTCATTCCTTGTACAAAAATAGAATCTCTTCCTTTTTTGTACTGCAGATTAAAGAAAGTCAAACAGGTTTGGAGCAACAGCAAATGGTAGATTTTCCATTCTTGGGTGTACTGTCCCTTTAAGGCCGCTTGACCCTTGTAGTAACCTTTTTCACACCAACATGTTCTCCAAGTTTTAGACGGTGAGTTGAGTTGTTAAGTATGTGTGCCAAAGAAGTTACCTGGCCTTTTAAGGATTACATAGGATTATGGTGTGAATGGCTTAAGTCCGTCTACTTTGCCTCTTAGTGTTTGTACTCAAGTCTCAGCATGCAAGCAATGACTAACAATACTGTCTGTATACAGGTGTGGATAAAATCACCAGTTAATGCATTAAATTCAGTTCATTTATATTTTAAGCCAAAGCTATGTCTGATATACAACTTTGTACTTAAATTACTAATAAAAAGAAATGGCAGATGGAGTGATATCCCTATTTAGAGGTGAGTGGCCTCAGGTTTAAACTGCTGTTGTTCTTACAGCCTAATACAAGGTGTTCTCTTGAGCTTCAAACCACCCCGTTGTCCCAAGATTACAGCATGTATCAGCATACTTTACATCTATTTTTACATCTACTTTACATCTATAATTTACATCTATTTGCAAGATGAAAGCTGAAATTGAAGTAGATTTCCTTCTCTCGCTAAAATAGCATCTTGTGTGTGTGTAGTATGGTAGATACTGGCAAAATTTGAGGGGGAAATCGAATTGTGATTTTTCTGAAAAAAATTGTGATGGTGTTTTAAAATGTGATTTTTTTGTGGTTTTATATAAATATGACTATTAAAAAATAAAATTATTAAAATATTAAAAATATTTAAATTATATTTAAAATATTTACTCAATAATAAATATTACTATTGCAATATTGTCCATGTACAAATGTGACCCTGGACCACAAAACCAGTCTTAAGTGCCAATTTTTTGAAATTGAGATTTATACACCATCTGAAAGCTGAATAAATAAGCTTTCCATTGATGTATGGTTTGTTAGGATAGGACAATATTTGGCCGAGATACAATAATTTGAAAATCTGGAATCTGAGGGTGCAAAAAAATCAAAATATTGAGAAAATCACCTTTAAAGTTGTCTAAATGAAGTTCTTAGCAATGCATATTACTAATCAGAAATGAAGTTTTGATATATTTATGGTAAGAAATTTACCAAATATCTTCATGGAACATGATCTTTACTTACTATCCTAATGATTTTTGGCATAAAAGAAAAATTGATAATTTTGACCCATACAATGTATTTTTGGCTATTGCTACAAATATACCCCAGCGACTTAAGACTGGTTTTGTGGTCCAGGGTCACCAATATAAAAAAAAGAGTGTTTAAAAAAAAAAAAAACAATATTTTTGTTGTAAAATTACAACACTAATGGCTGTCTTAATTTCTTCATTTTCAAACTTTAAACCATCAAGCTTCTATTTTGGTGGAAAACCACAGGGAGCCCTTAAAGCTTCTCTTTTGTTGACAACAGCCGATTTATAAGCGCTTCTCATTACAAGTTTGAAAAGATGGCTGGTGTATGTTGCCTTCCCAAATGAACAGTAAAAGCAATCCAAACTCACAGCACATGCAGAGATGAGTTGAGTGGAGCATCATTTAATGTGAACTGAGCTGCTCTGAAAAAAAGAAGGTGCCACACTTCGCTCTGAAACACAGATCGCATATATTTAATTGAATCGTATACTTTGTGTCGTGATAATTGCAGTTGCACTAAACCATATGTGATTTCATTTTTATTTTGAAAAATGTGCATGATTTTTTTTTGTTAAAATCACAGCTAAATTTACAGAGACAGTTGAGTAAGCCATCAGAACACTGATTCTCAGAAAAGTGTAAACACTGTGTTGTGCTTTTAAAACATTGCTCTGTCCAGCACAGCAACAGTGGCTCAACCAATGGCATGGTAGTTGGGGCGGGCCTACCTGTTTGATCAACCAATAGCAAATGGAAGGTGTTTTTAGGAAAACTTGTATGTAAACAGTCATTATTTTTGCAATTCTGCTTGCTGTCGCTAGAGAAATTACACATGCACCTTTAAACACCTCTTTCATCTCGGCTTCCCTAAAAATCTTTGATTACCTCAGCTGTCAGCATTCTTATTATATGATTATATGACTCCCTCTGAAAGCAGTGGCTGCAATCTGAGCTTATTTCTCTTTCTGAAAGCTCTCCGTTCCAATGAAATCACATTATAAATACAGCCAAATATACCTCAGATACCGGTATACCTCTACTGACAAACAAGATGCAACATTAATGTTTATTTACAAATTTCACTTGACTGAAAATATTCGAATTCATGACCTCTTGCACTTAAGGCAAGAAATATTCCTCTGAGCCACATCAGCTCATGCTCAGGTAGGGGGCTTATCCCCCTAAAACTGAAATCCTACAACCGCCCTGTTTCACTCAATCACTTCACTGGCAGAGAGCATTTGACGGTCACACTGAGATGAATCTTCCTGTGTAAGTCTTGGTTTTGTCTGGAATGAAAAGGGAAAAGTAGGCCTGAACAGATTACACAATCTTCCTTTTTTTTTTTTTAACCATAGAATTCAATGGAATGCGTAAATATACCTCAACAAGTATTATCAGACTAACCAAAATATTAAGCAAGTGAACATGAAACTTTGGAATGACGTTAAATTCTGAGCTTTTTGTGAAATCCAGCAGGCACAGATTCCATACAAGCCTTGACAAGAGGACACAGATGAGAGCTCAGTGTCTGTGGAAGAGCTCCATGTGCTCGTCAGCATCGGCAGTGAGAGAAGCCACACTCGCTGTAATGAACATGTGACAGCTGCCTCTCAGCCTCGACTCACATTTATTTTCTTCATCATTACCTCTCTCAGCCCGAGTGAGCCTCGATTAACAAGCAAGCTCTAATTACTCTAATTATTAATAGAGCAGTTGAAGCCATTTGACTCTTACATACGGATGATCACCATCTCATAGGATCTTTATTTATCCTGCCATGCAGATGTGAGGGACAGAACAATATATAGCTCTCGCAAATAATGTCACAGTGCAAGCTGGACATTACTGCTGATTTTGTTGTATGTTGCTGTGTAATTGTATATTGTACAGTTATGCTCATAAGTGTAGGTTATATAAAATTATATTTGTGGAATGTAGAGTAATTTTTAGATTAAGCTAGTTGACATAACAGATATTTACAGTACATATATTATACAAGACAAATGAACTGAATTTACACAACTCATTCAAATTGATTGATGGCATTGTCATATTTAATTAATGTCACTTTGTAAACACTTGTACATTTATCAAGTTCATATGTAAACTACTTCAGTTTTAGATGCTGTAAATTTAGTAAATTTCAATTTGTATGCAAATGTACATGTGGAAATGAACATTATGCATAAATACAATTATTCAAGAACGTTGAACCATCTTGTTTAGGTACGTCAAAGTTACCCTTGGTTTTGAATACTGTATGTTTCCTCGTCAGTGACAATTTGTAGACTTTAAAGCTAGTTGTCCATGAATCCCTGCATTGTAACTTAAGTAAAAACTTCTTAATATACTTACAGGCAATTCTGAAACTCTGCAAAGGGTATTTAAAGTATAAGCACAACTGTAGGTTATGTGTTATCATCAGCATGGGGCACAGTTCATGGGGCCGTCTACTCGGCCATGTCATGCCTCCAGCTCGTCCACCGGCTCACTGTTCATTTGGACCATTTGGAAATGGCTGTTGCTGGGGAACCGGCCCACGTGAGAGCTCCGGGCTCTACAATGGATGACTTCCCTCTCTGCAAAGCGTGTTACTAATTCCTGAATGCAATGCAGTAGGATATAAATAACAGCTTTGCTTTGTGATCAACTCCAAATAATGGGCATTTTAGAGAGGCCTTTGTTAAACCAAAAAAGTGTTTTAAACGCTGATCTCAGATCTACTACAGTAATCCATTCAAATAAGTCTGAGGATCAAGTCATTAGACATTCGACTAGGCACACGACTAGAGGAACTGTTTAGCAACTTCACTGTGGCTGTACTTCCCACGTAGGGAGAAATACAAGAAAACAATTCTTAGAAACCCTTTTAGATACAGTATGTCTACACATATGTGCACTTCTTGGTCTGCTTTGATGGAGATGTTTTGTTGCTGGCATGTTTGGTTGTTTTTGACCAAAACAAACTGATAGTCTACGAGAACCATTACTGGTCACGTACTCTCTGCACTGCTTGTTGATTAAATGTTTCTCCTTCCTTTCTCTCTGACAGGTGAAAAAGATTGATGCACTAAGTAAAAGATACATGAATTTACTTCATAAAGGCACCTCAAATAAATCAGAAGGTTATTGCTATGCCTCAGTGCCCTCTGTAAACACACATTCATGTGTGGTACACTCACGTGTTCTCTAGATATAGCAGTACTCACAGACAGTTGGTGTCAGAAGCATGTGAAACTGGGCATTCTCTCTCACACTATACACTTACAGTAATAAAAAAGGCTCTTTATTGGCATCTTTGGTTACATGAAGAAACTTTAACAGAAGTAGAACTACCAAGGTGGTCATTTTGACCATTTTTAAATTTTGCAATGTAATAACTTAATTAAAACCCACATAACTATAGTACCCTGACATTTCTTAAATGTGTGTATATTTTATTCTAACATTGTTATTTTATAAAAATTACAAAACACAAAAGAGTTCTGAGTATTTCTACGTTGAATGGCCAAAGCGGTCAAATTGACCGTACACATTACAGATGGCGTATAATTATTATTATGCTAGTGTAATGCTATAGCTAATTCATATAGGCCAATTTTAGCCCTGACAAGACTAATATAATGAAATAAAACTATTTATTTATTTATTCATTCATTCATTGTTCGTTCGTTCGTTCGTTCACTTTGGTGACAGAGACTATGTTTATTATTACCTATACTATCACAACAGATCCATTTATTCATGGAGTGTGATTCCACCGGTAGAAAAAAAGATTTATGTAATCATTTTCAAAATTCACAACATTCTCCTTTAGTTCATATTTGCTGGCATTTAGACTTTCAAATACAACATTTTCACTGCAGTGAAAAACCTTTTCTCTCCCGTTTGCTGGACACAAAGCAAGGCACGCATATTCGGGAGCAGTCTAGTAGCTCTTACACAATTTTATTTATATATATATATATATATATATATATATACACACACACACACACATACATATATACATACACTACCGTTCAAAAGTTTTGGATCAGTAAGACTTGTAATGTTTTTTAAAGAAAGTCTCTTATGCTCATCAAGACTGCATTTATTTGATCAAAAATACAGAAAAAAACAGTAATCTTGCAAAATGTTATTACAATATAAAATAATGGTTTCT
>JAFVLL020006728.1:0-25127 GCA_021397915.2 Tor tambroides
AATCCTTACTTTGCCCAGAAAATGCTTCCTGTAGATCTTAGCGGTGGTGTTGCACTCCAGTTTGAAGCGTGAGTTGGGAGACAGGAGCTGGTCCAGGTCGATCCCATTGCTCAGCTCGTGATTGGTCCCTTCAATCCAATAACCCCCAAACTGGGGCAGCAGAATCAAGGGAAATGGACTCTTTCTGCCGAGAACCTGACAGAGACGGCGAATAAAAACAATTGTTGTGACGGTCAGTCATGCAAGCGCAAAACAAATTCCACTGAGATATCGACAGCAAAATGTTTTCTGTCAGCTCTTTTTTCTGAACTGGTTTACCTCATGGACGCTGGGGTAAGGGATGTAGTCTTCCTCGGTCTGTAAGGAGATGACATTCAAAACATTAATAATGCAGTAGATTTATTTGGTTGCAACAGACCCTATTTAAACTCCAATGACCCAAGGAGCAAAAAACACTCCACTTGCTCATCAGCTGGTTTATTTAAGAGAACTAACTCACTATCTGTACTCAGTGCGATCAGTTTGATTCTATACAGGCAGTATGGCTTTAGGCCAGAGAATATTGCTCAGCACCAGCTAATCTTATTTGATTGCAGTTCCATTAGTGCAAGGGAAAGTGGGCTAGGGATGTCTTTGAAAACTAGACGCACCAGCTTGACTGATAACCAGCTCTTCTATTTGAAGCTGTCTGCCCGCAGATAAAAACAGCAGTCCGTGGACCTCAGACAATATATGTTTTGTATTTTTTGTGAGTGTTCGTGTGTACAGGGACAAAAGGGAGCTGGTGAGGTGAACGTACTTTGAGAGGAGGAGGAAGAGTGCATCGTTGCTCATCCATTCTGTTGCTCTGAAAGATAAAAAGAGAGAATCTGTCAGCCCACGTGTGAAAGCAAAAATAACACTTAGGTTAGATCTACTGAGGAAGAGGAATCTAATTATATTTTCATGCCTTTAAAAAAAATACATGATACGCATATGCGAGATAATCTCAATTTATAAACTATAGGAATTCTGGAAATTTCTTTAAAATTAAGAAATTGAGAGAGACACATGATAGATTCACTAAGCACTTATTCTACAGTAAATGTTCAAAAACATTTAGATTATATTGCCCACAGTGAGCAAAACAACTCAATCTTAGCAAATATAAAAACATACTAATTAATGTCATTATTAATTTGTATTTAAAAATGGTGTATTCTAAAAAAGCAATGAATTTTGAGAAATATATATAAATATACAGTATAATTTACAACAAAATATTATGCAATTCATAAAAAAGGTCAGTGCAAGGAAAAGAGACAATAGCCAAGGGGAAAAAGTGAAACAGCATAATGGGACATTCATAAAATGATTATGAAAGACCATAACATCTTATTAAAGAAAGTTCACATGCATTTAAACAATATTAGAAAAGAGCACATTATTTTACGAAGACAAACTGAGACACAAAAAGCCTTTAGATCAGTCTTAGACAATGAACTGTTTTTTATTCTCTTTAATCAGGTTTTAGGAAACGGCAGACAGTGGAACACAAGATCAAAGCGCCAGTGTGAGCATGCAGAGAGAAGACGTTCAAATATTTACGAGGTTATTTACAGCTATTATACAAAATATAACATCTTAAAGTTGCAAGTATCAAACCCTTTGTCCACTTACTTCACTAAAGTGCTGAACATCAAAAAAGAAACCATCTCAGTGACTCAAAAGAGTGAAGCCCCATACAGTTCAGTACAGTTGAATATGAAAATACCGTATGAGGTAGTCTCATCAGATTCTACTGAGAGCTGCTGTAGATTTGAATGCTGCACTGTGATGCAGTGGGGATTGAATGTCTGATCTATCTGATCTATCTGATGACGCATTCCATCAAGGGATCTTTATGGCAGACCAACTGTGATATACATACCAAAACGTTTGTTATTTAAAACATCCTGTACATCTAGCTAAGCTTCTTATTTACTGTATAATGTCCTCCAGCTGCAACCCAACAATAAATCAGATCCAATTTCAATGTCATGCTGTTCTCCGAAGCTTTATGGTGCATTTAGTGCACTTATTATAGTTTCTGTATAGAGATCTTTCCATTCTAAGTTAGAGATAACAGCAGTAATATCAAATGACTAAGATCAATGTCTCTGTGTACCCAACAACAGGAACGTCTTGTATTTCAGCACCAGAGACAACAGACAATTTGTTCTCTTTATAGTTCAATCATGTACTCATTATAGATTTGGCAATTGCAGAACTATGATAATCAGGGCACAAGAATAAATATGGACATTTTTTGGCATAACTGTAATAACATAATTGTAATAAATGTAATAACGACAGATTTTACTTGTGTCAGAAAAATAGTTATATTTTTAATTGAACACTTTTAACATTTTATTTAAAATATATAAATAAATCTAAATTACAAATTAGATTATAAGACTATAAAAATTAGGTTTAATTTGCAATAACTGCTAAAAAAAAAAATGCAACTATTATGTAACCAGTTGTTTTCCGTATTCATATTAACAATGAATTCTATAAACTGTTTGCAACTACATTCTACATCACAAAATAACACGTTTTTACATGTACATTAAAGTAAGATACAGCATAGTGTGCAGCAGTGGTTGGGTAAGTGACTGACCTTGGGGTCATTCTTGTGGTTTCTAATGAATAAAAAATCCTCATTATTTACAGTGATGACCTTCAACTACAACAAAAAACATGCAAATGCAACTATGTAGCCAGTTAGGACAGCTGATTCAGGGGTTAATGGAAAATATCTACTTCAAAGATGAAAGGCAGAGAAAAGTAAAAGAAACACATTACCTGCATTTTCTCAATCATTTCAAATAAATCAGTAGTCTGGAAGAAAGGAGAGGAGATGAGATGGAATGAGATGAGATGAGTTTAGAATTGACCCCTGATTACATTCCCATGATATGAGAGGGTGTGGCCAACAACACAGGCGACACGCTGCAGTGCAGGATACATCTGACTGTAGCTGCCTACTGAAAATATCCCATTCATCACTCAGACTTCATCAGGAATCAGACATTCAGACCACATTCACAGACTGCTTCTTTAACGCTGCTCAGCAATTGCACCTTAATACTAGGGCCTGAGATGGGTCAAAGCAAAATTTTGACTAGCTTTTATGCAGCTTTTAAGCAGGCATAGAGCAGCCTTAACTCCGGTAACACTTTACAATGTTTCATTTGTTAACATTATGTCAAATTTACAATGCAAAGATGAGAAAGTGAGCCCACAGATTGTTTAATGTGGCTCAGAGGAGGGATAAATGCATTTACACAGCAATTACAACTGTATACTTTCATACTAGGTGCTGAGGTGAGACAAAGCAGGCATAATTTACCTTGGCTTTTATCCAGCATTGCATCTTCACACTGAATTTTAAGCAGGCATAGACCAGCCTTAACTTAGCTGTGTAAAGACACCTCAACTAGTTAACTACATCAGCATGAACTAACAACGAAAAATATTTCTAAAGCATTTATTAATCTTAAGGTGTCAAGTTAAGGCTGCTTCTGTGCCTGCTTAAAATTCAGTGTAACGTCGCAATGTTGCATAAAAGCCAGACTCAATTATCCCAGCTCTAACCTTAGTATCAAAATATACAGTTGTGATTGCTGTATAAATGCATTTATGGCTCTTCTAAGCAGGATTAAACAGTCTGTAAAGACACATAAATGCCACTTCAAAAGCGCTTCTATGCCACCTTTGGAGTGTAAATTTCAACATTTATACTAATACATTATTAAAATTAAACGCAGTATCAGTTAATATTATTTTATGGAGCTGAACAAACATGAACTAACATTGAAGAGCTGTATTTTTATTAACTAACATTAACAAAGATTAATAAATGTTGTAACATATTTCTTATTGTTAGTTATTGTTGGTTAATGCATTAACTAACATTAACTAAAGGACCTTACTTTTACCAGTTTTCCCACATAAAATTGATTTTAACATCAGCACAACTTTAGGGGCATGATAGTGTTTTTGGATCCAGCTATGAGTTAGTAATGCCAAGTACACTCAATATTGGCTGGTGGCAAAGTTAGTTTTGGCCCAACATGCAGGATACGGTGGAACTGACATTTCCTCTCTCGCCCAACGGCAGCATGTCATTTTTAGATGATGCAGAAAAGGTACAGAGATAACTTGTATTTGGATAAAATGCTTGTAGCTGACTGTCTTGTAGCCATGAAGTTGGTTACAACTGGCTAAAGTTATAATTGGATATAATTATTATAATTGGCTGCTGAAGTACTTTGCAATCATTTCCCATGTATATGCCAATTAGCAATATGACACAGTGTTCACAACACGAGGCATTTTTTTTTTTAAATCTGAGGATCAAGTGTAATATTTAACTTCTGCATCCTAAATAAATTTGTTTTGTTTCTTAAATCTTCTGATTATTCACTTGATTTATTCCCACACGCATTACCATAATCTTATCTACTGACTGATGATGTGATTCCAGTTTACTCTAGTGAGCTTATTCTAAGAGAACTTCCAAGACACAGACAGCAGAGTTCTGTCCAGCCTTTGGGATGGACCCAAAGACAACGTGAACAAGAGTGGAAACAATTATCTTCGATGTGTGGAGAATGAAGACTGGATGAATTTCTCACAGTCTCAAACAAATACTTTGTGTACTGTAGCACATTGTTTAAACACATTGTGTTAGTCCTCCACCATCGGCAAACATAACTTACACTGCTGCCTGGAAAACAAAATTCAGGGAAACTGAATCACCTCAGATAAAAAAAACACTGACACGAGGTCAGCCGAGTCAGACTGACAGTCCTGTAACACAAAAAGCCTCTTCAGCCAAATGACTTACCAAAACAACAGATCATAAAGTAATTTAATAACACTACTAAACTCCAAACCATATGCACTTTATGGTTCAAAGTAACCAGTATCCTCCCTAAACAAACATGCACAGATGAACACCTACTGAATTACAGAAATACTGTAAATATAATGAAAAGATAAAGTACAGAAATATATTACAGTAACCTATACTGCAAAAAAAGTGTAATCTTTTGAATTGTATGAGCTTCCTTTGTTCGCCTCTCAAATAGTGGATGTATGGATGCAAGAACCATTTTAAAGGCAAAATCCATTTGATCTTGAGATAAAACTAAAGGTAATTGAACATGACGGACTGTGATTAGCTTGAAACCATGAATCTGCAGCAAAATTATAGTGCATGTCAGTTTATCCTGATAGCAGCTCTGTCAGTGATGGGAGAAAATCCATATTCTCTTTTCTTGCTTGCATTAAAAAATTGCTGTGCAAGGAAAAGGAAAGCCTTTGATATTTCTCTGTAAGAACATGACAATGTATCAGGTAAGCATGAAATATATTCTGAGATGCCAGAACTTGCACAAATCAAATATATCCTGCTCTCTTCAAACTGCTGTTGGTTTTAGCAATGTTTTGTGGCACAGAATTAACGATTAAACATCTATTTTTACTGATGTGTGTACTCAACTCAAACACAGCTACAAAATCAGATATTTACCTCCCAGCATTTATCCAATATTTCTGTTAAGACTGCAGATTTGACATACTTACTGCATCAGGTCTTTTCCAGTGAGCAACTGTCACTTGCTGCGGGCTAAGCTGTGCATACAGACTTTTAGCCATTTTTCAAAAAGTAAAACCAAAACTTCAAAAGTCAAAAAGCCAAATATTGTCTGAAGGCTGCAAATCTACAAAGTCCTCTGTTCTCAGAAGTGAGAGGAAACATCCAGCCCCGAGTGCTACAGCAGGTTCCATGTCAATAAAGTGAGAAACTCCAGCAGGGCAGCACTAGACTGCTGTGTGTACTCTGGGAGGTGCATGCATGTCTGTAACCTGAAGTCTAATTGTGTATTTAAGCACTAAGTTCCCTTAACTCCAGGTGCTCTGGAGTATTTCCTCTCTCGGGGAACAGAGTGAATTGTGGTGGAGATGTTGCATTCCAACAGAATTAACTTTCTCTCCATCTTGCACTTTTTCTTTCTCTCACTGGCAGAAGTTCAGGATAAAAATGGAGCTGATCTGAGTCTGGATCTGCTCTCTTTCAGTCAGACAAGCCTGAGCAGAGTCTTACTTACTCGTCAACTCTGTTCCAAAACCTAGTGCAACATCGCAACCAGGATTTGAAATTAACATCCGACAACCTGCCAAATGTGGATGAAAATTAAATGTTTAACTCCGTCGACAATTTGGCGAGTTATGATTCAGAAATTAATTGGTGTCCTACGTGTGAGCAGACCACTATTATAATCAATTATCAACAATTGATAATGCAATACTGTTTGTATGTAGAATATAACAGGGCCAGAACAGGGTCTGGGATTAATCAGCTAAAGAACTACACTTTCAACAATTACATTTGCAGAATACATACCCTGTGCTCAAAATGATCCTGAAACGTTAGATAATTAGCCTAATTAAGGAATGTAAAAATATGTTTCCAAAAGCACAAACATAAAATAACATTTTAATTGTTAAAAAGTCAAAATTATTATTATTATTATATAGTACATTCACAGAAAAATATTAAATACAATTTTTTAAAAAGTGTTAAAATATTTATTAAATAGTTTTATTTATATGTTCTCATATCTATTTTAATTTTTGTAGAATGGTTTTGTAAAATCACATTTGTTTGCTTTTTGCAATGTTTACTATTTTTTTTAATTATTTTTCATACTGTGATTTTTGGTGAATAAACTGTGTTTGTAAGTATTTTTTTGGTATTGAATGAAATATCAGTTATTTTTAAGATATTTGTTAGATATGTATTAGCCATCTATACAGTTGTCTTGCCTAGTCCACATTTTGAATTTTCATTGAACCTGTTGCAGTGCATTTTGGGATTGTGTTCTTTGTGAAGCATACAGTACACGTTGCCTTCGGATGCCCAAAATGAGCATCTTATAAGGCAACACAAATTTGGAAACACAATTTGAGTTCGGATTGCATCTACGATGCCTTGCAATGCTGCTTATGTTGGCAGCTTATTAGACTTGAAACTAACAAAAATTTCAGAATAGTTCATATACAGTTGAGGTCAGGTGAGACATGACTTTAGCTAAAGTGAAGTAACACCTAGGTGATCAGCATGCAGAGGCCATTCTTTAGTTTGGCTCCTGAGTCTTTGGACAAAATCTTAATTAAACACGCTGTCACGTACGTGTGCGATCAATATTGTCAGAAATGTGTGGGTGATAGACAGATTTGTGGTGCAAGACAGACTTCTTATTATGTCAGCTTAATCAGGTCTGTTGTTAGTTTGACTGGCATTATTATTAGAGTGATACGTCCAGTTTAAACCAGCCATGTCAACTCTAATCGGCCTTCAACACTTCAACTCTATTTGGAGATTCGAGCAGAGCCTGCTCAGCCTCCCAACTGATCTTTCATTACTTCCTTCTGAGAAGCAATTCACAGCAATTACAGGAATCACTGATACAAATACACACCAAAATATCTATTTAAAATGTAACAGCCCTGTTTGATCAGTCATCTGACTGCCTTTATGATCAAAAGTAACATTTGGAACAACTTTCTAAAAAAGACTAAGCTCATGAATATTAATTAGTTCACCTTGACGTTGTAAGCTAATCTTCCTAAACCATCCAGTCAACTCTACCTACTCTAATAGCCTGCTAACAGTCATTGACACATACAGTAATCAATGCCAAATCTGCAATCAAATGTCAATAAATAAATAGCTTAACCTCACTATTGTATAATAGGTGAACAAGTAACAGTAATGATCTTTTTCTGCATATCAAATTGACTGAAATAAATAGCTTAAATATACCCAGAAATAAATCAATGGCATAAATTTTAGAGCTATGCACACAGATGAATCAGCAGATTCTGGCTGGACTGTAGTGACTATGCTTAGAGAAATGTGAATAGAAGATTTTTTCCAAAATGTTCTGAGGAACTTTTTTTCATAGTTATCTATGATTCATGCCAACCTGCCAGACAGAACTGGCAGTCTATTCTAATAAAGCTTTAAGCCAGCGAGTGGATTTGGAAATGGAAATGTCTCCAGGGCTCAGCAGAAATGAGCAAATCTATTTAACTGGTCTAAAAAAGACATTGTGAATAAATTTTAAAGAGAGAAGAAATAATAAAGAGCTTGTATGGTTATCTCTGTTTCAGCCTTAGCCAAACAACAACAAAAAAAATACCACTTTTTTTTTTTACTTAATATAACGACAAATAATCAGACAAAAGTGTCCCAATTTGGATACTTCATACACATGTATGTTTAAGCAAATATCACTGCAAGTACTGTATAACAAAATATCAAAACAATGGCATTTATTCTCAGAAAATGAGCGCAAACAATCTTCAGGCAAAACAGGTTTTAGGTTACATTTCAAAAGATAAAATAATAGGAAGTTGACTATTGAAGATGAAGATGAAAAGTCACTGGAAACTTTCTAGTTATAAAACACTGTTCATTTGAGGGGAAATGACTTCATATATCCACTAACAATCATCTTGGGACTATTTAGTAAAAAACACACTGGCAAAAAAGGCTCAGAAAAGTGAAGCTAGCCTGCAAGTAATGATATTTAGGCATTTTTAAATGTGGATAAAGTGTAATGTATAATCAAAATGGACATCATAAAAACTTTGTTAGACAAAGGTGGAGAAAAATCGCCTGTTTTTTAATGAAGCTCAGAGAAAGAAAGAACTACTGATGGGCTTACTGGACTGATACACATAGACAGTCAGGGGCATTATCTCCACTGTGAAATCAGGCCAATCCTTAATTAATGATCCCCTTCATGTGATTCTCTAGTCACTCTCTCTCCATCCTATCCATGATCATCCTCAGCTCAGCACAAATTAAATCAAATCTAACTTTAGAAGATGCTGCTATTAGACTAGCAAAAGGCAGTACATCTCTCTTCTCATGGTCACGAGGCCCAGAGCAAAAACAATGCTTCACTGGTGTCACAGGTCTGTATGAATAGGATCATGTTTTATACAGTATATATATTTTGGGGCTTTTCAGCATTTTTATGAGATCAGATAGAGGACAGCAACAGGAAATTATTGGGGAGAGAGCGAGGGAATTGTGACACAGGCCAGAGCCTCACGAGCACTGGAGCTCTTACATATCATGAGTTTGTGACAATGCATTTTTTTTATATTATTTAATTTAGACCTTCACAGATGCTGCTCATCTTCTCAGTTATAAGTTGCTAGTGCCCATTCTCTCCAGAGGAGTGTCATGTAGAGGCAAGCAGCCCCATATGCTCCTTGTTTTACAGTTGATCTAACAAATGCTAACACTGCAGGCCGTTGTTGCTACTGTGCGTAACTTTGGATAATTTTTTTTTTGTGCTTTCGAAACAATGAAAAAAGAATGGTGAGACATTCCCATTAGCCTTGTAACAACAGCAGCTCACAGAAGGGCGTCTCAGGCCTCCAGCATGTACGTCAGAGGGTAAAAAAGACTTGCATCTCACACAGAATTAGACAGCGCATAAAACTAAAATCCTCTCTGACTTGGCAGTCTCTAATGTAAATGACATCAAACTGCTCAAAGCACAATCCAGCAGAGAACTGCTCTGGCAATGCAACTATAAAGTTGAACAAACAGGTCTGTTGGTTGATATCTGTTTAGCTTGTTTAGCTAAGTATAAAATTATCAACATATTATTTATGTGTAGGGTCACTTTTTTAGGGTTACTTTTTATTAACGAATTGTGAAAAATGAACAGAATAAGTACAAACAAGTGACAACTAATGACATATGAAACCCATAGAGTGACAATCACAAATGAAACCCATAACCAACAGAATAAGGACAAATGAGATCTCTTTATAATTTCAAATCTTCTCCTAGACAGCAATGAAATTTAATGGAGAGCAATTGGGAAAATTGATTTTTGCCAAAATCTACTGAGAAAAGACTCTTCACAGATTGCTTTGTTTGAATTTGCAGAAGATACAAAAGTCTAAATGACTTAAATGACAAATGAGAAACAAGCAATAAAACTGCCTATGGGAATACATGGAATACATTGAAGGATGCTTCCTTTTCACAAACCTTTCCTTTTACCATAGGATAGACTCAAAATGAATGCCATGACCTCCAAAGACATCTTCTCTTGTCTTTTTCCATTAATTTTCTTTCTCCCATTTCATACATGTGAGATTACCCTCCTTTATGCTGTAGATAAGCAACGCTGCAGAATTGTGGATGCCATTAAAGCTCTCTGACATCACCCAAACTTTATCCTCTTAATCGCAGGCTAAGCGCACCGAGTTTAAAAGTACTAAAATCTCCTACACACACAGAGATCACTCAAACTACTTACACACACTACACACAAAGGATCTTATTCTTTACCCCTGCACTTTGAGAACCTGACCCTCAAATCTAACTTTGTTAGACACAATCGCCAAGATCGCCAAACAATTCCAAACAAAATACGGCTCAACAATGAAACTAATAACATTCGACTTAAAGCGGGGTTTAAAGGGCCCTTGTATTCACTCTCTTCGGACTGTTGAGAGTGTTAGATGATCTGTGGATCAGCAAATATTAAAATGCAATAAATTTGATTTGTGCAGCTCAGTATAAAAAGAAAAAAACTAAAAAGACATTTTAGCTTTCCATCAGCCAAAGTTCAGCCATGCAGTTAAAATTCATGCATGAGTTTGGCTGCATAATTCATCAGCACAAGCACTGACGCTTCAACACTTGAAGGTGCATTTTAGAACCTGATTACAAGCTCTGTCTGTGTAATGAAAGAAGTTTGGTGTGATGTACCTCAGAAAAGGCATTTGGATATTAAAATTAAAGTTTGGATATAAAAGGGATTCACTAAAGAAGGAAAATAATGTAATTATTTACTTGTCCTTATGTCGTTCCAAACCTTTTTGAATTTCTATAAACAAAGTTGAATTTTTGACAAATACACTTTTTTGTTTTTTATTAAAAATTTGTTAGTGTAATGATTGTGATATTAAAAGAAAAATTCTGTTGAATCAGTTGATCCAGTACACAAAACAAGTCCAAATGATTTACACTCACTGAGTGTAAATACCTCACACAAAGCTATTCTATAGGTTGACAATACTTGGACTACTGCTATATGGACCACTTTATAATACTTTTATAGTGTTTTACTTTTTTTTTTTTTTGAAGATCGAAAGCCCCCCAATCATTGTAATTGCATGAAAAAGAGTACATTCTTTAAAATCTCTCCTTTGTGTCCAATGACATTCAGGTTTGAAACAACATAAGGATGAGTAAAAATTGTCATTTTGTTTGAACTGTTCCTTTAAGGGTAAGGAGCTATAAGCCACTGTCAGTAGATAAATGACCTTTCCTAATCAGTGCTATTTTGACAGCCATTAGTTTGTCTCATGGTATAAGGGGTGTGACTGAGAAACTGGCCTGACATTTGTTAATTAATAGCATCTGGCATTTAATTACATCACTCTCATTTAACTGCATGGCATGTCAATCATGTGTATTAATATCAAACAGAAAAGTCCATAATGATCATGCCTCCAAACAATGGCCCCATGCAAATCAGTGTTAGTTCTATACAGGCTCACAGTAATGGAGCAGATGGGTCAGAAGAGGTGAGACAGACTCAGCAAGCAGAAGTCAAGCACTGGCAGGATGAGGAGGATGCTCAGCATGCAGGCACGCAGGAGTTTTGTGATACTGTACCTTGAGGAACGCAGGGCCAGTGTGAAGCAGTGACGGCTGGAACAGTGAAGGATCTAGTGTGTTAGAGATACAAGGCTCTCCTCCATCCTGTTTCCTGAAATAAGAGACACACTTCAGTCTAGCAGTACATGTGCACATACACAAATTCACACCCATCATTTTTCTAAAAAGGTTCACAGCAGGGAAAACAACGCAAAATGCTAATTCTTTGTGGCCTGTCAATCAATGATTAATTCCCTTAATTTTTACCTTGGCAACTTTCTGTATAATTAAATCATATTAAATTAAAGTTACTTATTCAGGCCTAAAAAACAAAACAAAAACAGGTTTATTAACTTTTTAAAGGGAGGAAAATGCTTCCTGTATAGCCAAATATAATATAACATAACATAACAGGGAAGAAAATGCTTTATAGGCCTATATTTTGTTATTTTGGACTGTGTACAGTCAAATTCTACAATCATTTGGCACAAATTAACAATATAATATATAATAATATAATCATATTTTTTTTGAGTTTAAGGACATTTTGTTACTACTTGATGTATAATGTGTCCTTGATGTCCAAAAGCAGTTGACAACCACAGCTCTAAATGGTCAAAGGCCATGGGGTCACAGCAGGGGAAGCTTTAGCATTGTGATACCCTGAGTAATGACAATTGTATCACCCCCTACATGGCCGTATGGCAGCACCTCTGAGCAGGCTTTGCATTTAGATTAGCAGGTTTCTCAGTCTGTGCAAAGCTCCATGGAGTTGAAGAGTTGATGTGCAATATGCGGGGGCTGGCATAATCAAATTTTTTTCAGACTCCTATTGTTTTGACATGAGGCCATGATTAGATTTCCCATTATACTTTAGTTGAGGGGAAACAGATTGTATTACATTGCAGGCTAAATACGGTTCAGGGCGATGTAAGTGAGCTAAAGAATGACCCTGGATGCTCCATAATAAGACAACTGGTGAATTTATTCTTTCCTAAATGTTTTCATAAAAATGTATCCTGACAGAAACTCCAACAAGATAACTGTGATTGCTGCAACACAAATCCTCCATGGTAATTTAGAAAATGGATATGGATATAAAATAATGAGTCCATTTAAAGGAACTGTATGCGAACACATTAACAAAACAGATGCTGCACTTGCACCAAAAAATTACTTAAAAGATTAAAGGGGGATTTGAATAAGAATACCTAGTACAGCACCACTAAGGGATTTTATGCAAATCAGGTACTGTAATAGAGCAAATGTGCACATAAAATTAGCACTGAATTCAATTTGCACAGTGCAATTCACAATCTTTGTGGTCAATAAAATGTGTTAAAAAAAATACATTTAAAAAAGAAATAAAAAATACAATTAAATGCGCCAAGCAAATAGTGTTTCTAACATTTCAATACACACTTTTTTTTTCTATTTTAACACAGTGCAGCAGTGTTTCAGTGCATTTAGTATCTGGTAAAAAGGTGGTGTAACTCTTGACTGAATTTGCCCTTCAGGACCTGTTAGGTGCTTGTATTGCTTTTGGCAAAAAGACTTGTCTGAAGATCCATATCTGGGAAAATCCATCTTTCTGACATCAAGAAGGGGTTATTAAAGTTGAGAACTATTACAAATGCGCACCGCTGAAATCTCTCCAGTTTGTAAGAGAAGGTCAAAAGGAGACCTGTGATGAATCAAACAAAGGGGCAACTTTCCAGTTTGTACTTCTCAATAGTTCTCATGTCAGTTTCATTGATGCCTATTACAGGTTGTTGTGGGAAATAAACCCGGAGTCTGAGCGTTACAGCAGCCACCCCATTGCTTGCATGTTCTATCTCCTCCAACAACACCATCCATCAAAACCAGACAGCTACTTTAAAGGTGAATGAGATTTTTAAGACATGGCCATTTGGCTTTTAGCGTTCACATTAATGCATTACCGCAAACCATCATTTGAGGCTTGTTTTAAATTAACCTCCAGATTGCCCTACAACCCACATATGGGTGTTCATGTGAACTTTTGCCTTTAACTGATCCAGAGATGTCTTGTGGCGTAGATTTCTGCTGTGGATAACGGATGGGATGTAATGCGGGAGTGATCAGCAGTGCTGCAACACAGACCTTAAATGAACCGCAACTCAGCTCCAAAACAAATGATAACAGAAAAGCTCAATAAACGACGAACATCCTCAGAAAGCTCTACTGTGCTGATATCCTTAATTAAACCATCCTCCATTAACTGAGCATCCTTTAAATTAACTTCATTGAAAGGATCTTGGAAGTGCATATCCCACTTTAGCTGTAAAAACGGAATATTATAGGCTCAGCATGTGGCGGTGAATTACTGTAATGTAGAGGTAACTTACTGTACCATTAAACTGACACATAGATCTGGTAGGTTTATTACAGTACAGAGTGATTAGAATTCCTATGTACTAATTCTCTTCCCACACAGGCAAGAAATTCCCATTGGACTGCTGAGGGAACGCTCTGCATTCACAGCCGGGATCATTATTTCACTCCCTACAGCTGAGCAGCCCAGAAACCATTTCCATGCACCAAACAGACAAAATCCTCACTGAAGTCTCTACACTACTGTGAAACTACACTACTGGAGTATAGCCATGAAATTATGCATAACATTATATAAATCGTTATTAATGCTCAAACACAACCTGTTTTGACATTCAAAAGCCTTGATAAACATTACATCATGGAGAAACGGTTTCTTTTGTATTAGTGCCAAAGATTCAATTATGAATTTTCTTATTGATGCAGTTCAGAGTAAAAAAGTTAACTTCTTTAAAATAATGCTAGATTTTTTCAGTAAAATATATAAACCTTTCTGTCAAAAACACATTAGTCACGATGTTTACAAAATAAGGATGCACAATATATATTGGTATTATATTGTTTTTTGACCAACAGTAGAAGTGTTTTAACTGATCAGTATCCATGATTTATATATATATATATACAAATATCTCACTAAATGTTCATCTTTAAAAACACTAATAATTTCAAAATGTTAAATGTCTTTTGCAAATCTCAAACTGAATATCTATTTTTCCATACTGCACATCAAATAGTTGATGCATAAATTAACTTATTCAATTTTTTTAATTAAAATTGAGTTTTTAGTATTTTTGGTTGTTCTATTTAGACAAAACAGTATCACATTTAAATACAGACCACGAAAATGACATTCCTTTTTAATAATTATTTTAATTAAGAATCATAATTTCATATAATTATGTTTAATGGTATGACCACAAATTTTAATAGCGGTGTATCACTATTACACAAGAGCACCATTAAATATGAAAATAACTCCAGGCAGACGAATTCATAATACACATTTCCCAATCTCTAATTTCTATCTTATTAAAGAACTGAATTATTAAACATCTGAACTGATTTGATTTGATGTAGACGTGAAATCATTTTTCTCTCGGCTGCTAAAGACTCTATGGAAACCCCTCTAAAGACTCAAATGAAACCCCAGCCTCTCCCCTGTTTCCTCTTGAGCGAAGTTAGATCGAGAGTAAATCAGATATTTAAAGTCTGAGAGGAGTGCAGTTCCATGTGAAATTACGTAAACCATTCACTCCTGGGGTTCTGCCACGCAGCAGTGTTTCATTAGCATCCCACCGATGTCTTCAGAGAGTTTGAGTACCCACAGCAGATGCAGGATGAAATGCACAAACAAGGAGGAGAAACTAATGAAATATGAACTACAGTCTCAAATGTAGTGCTAGAGAAAAGTACAAAGCACTAAAAGCTCACAAGTCAATTCCTGAGCGCTGAAGCTCGGAGCACGACTAAAGAGGTTGGTAGGTCAACCGTTAAGAAGTTAATTGTAAACGATGAGCCGTGAACGAACGTCGCTTATGCTTGCAAAAGCACTCATTGCTGTCTCTCCCAGCATCCCTCTATATGTGTTAATGAAGCCAATCTGCTCATCTCTAAAAGCATATTCTACATGTCACCGTTCATGCGCCGCACACCTGCCAGATGCTCTGGCCATCCCACCAATCTCACGCCGTATGCCAGACACACCAAACCCCTTACAACTGTCACACTTCATATCCCTGTACACATATACAGTGCTATTACTCACTGCGTGCGGACGAACGTAGGATCTCCTCTCTCGTCTTGCAGCGGTGAGCCTCTCAAGGCAGTCGCACACCTGCTAGAAGCATTGATCCTCCCACTATCACTTCATTTGTTGTATGTATTGCTCTCTTGCTCTTACTCTACTGCTCTTTTCCTCTCTCTTCTTTCTTTATGTGTCTCTCACCCTCCCCGTTTGCGCTCTTACGCACCCGTCCCGTCCCCTCCCCCGCTCGCTCAACACTGAAGGCTGTCCATCTGAGCTGTCTGAATTTGCATTCATTGTGCTTTGCCTTAATTAAACGCACACCTCCCCATCACAGACTGTTGCTCAGGCAACCAATTCACTAACAAATGATGTCCTATATCCCATTTAAAAACTGTAATCCTACCTTTACATGCTTTTTAAAACAAATTTCTCTTTGTCTGCTCCTGACATCCGCTCTTGAGCCTCCAGGGGGTTTATGTATTCAAGAGCTTGTTTCTCCTAAGATAAGGATCTATTAAAAGCACTTAATGTAAAGGAAGTGGATTAGATGAATGAATGGGAAACCATAGAAACGGTGGTAATTTACTTATAAATACAATATGGAAGTTAAATATAGGAAGTATCTTGACAGAGCGTCCTGGCTTGTCACATCAGAGGGGTGATGGCATACATGGTCCACAGATGGAACAATTAAAGGGATAGTTCAGCCAAAACGTAAAATTCTGAATCATTTATTCATTTCAATTATATATGACGTCCTTTCTTCAATACAATACACAAAAAAGACAATGCACATATGTATAATGTAATGTGTGAATCTAAAATATGATTTGATTTGTCTCCAAAAAAATCATATTTGGCTAAAAAGAATGATTTATTCACAAACGGAGATAAACCCACTAAAGAGCACTTTAAATACAGCACACAAGATGTTTGAAATACTTTATGTTACTCATTTTTTCCCCCATGTTTTTTACGACAGCCAAAACCCCTATTGAGTTTCATTATATTTACAAGAGTGGACAGGATATTTTTTAAAAATACATCTTTTATGTTCCACCGAAGAAAGAAAGTCATACAGGCTTTGAACAACATGAGGCTGAACTGAATACCCGTTTTTAGAAAACTGTTTCTTTAAGATGCTCCTACAAACACGTCAAGTAATAAGCTCAGCTAAACACACAGACAGCACCTCGCTGCATTAGACATCTGCAAACACAACACATGTGTACCGTATGACAGCAAAATACTGCTGTCCACAGCATAACTCAAAGAGATAATGCAGGATTAGAAGGAAATCTTCTACCCCTCTGAGAGACGTGTTTTGTAGTAATCAGTGAGCATAATCTGCTGGCCTTGGAAAGCTGAAAGCACATGGCTCATGTACAACTTCCCATTCAGAGAATAAAGAAGATCACGTTAAACTGGAAGAGCTGTTATTAGAATATGAATAAGATGTTGAAGATGGCAGATAAAAAGACAACATATAAATCAAAAACAGTCTTTCTATCAAAAATTTTTCAAGTTATTTCATTGTAAGTCATCTATTTTCAGAGATTTATTTAATTAATATTTTATTGAAAAATAAAAAAGGAAACCATGTAAATGATATTCCTTACCGAATGTAATTTTCTGTCAGGGTATTGCTCTTTGGGACATTCCACATCCTATATTTTAACGTCCAGTGCTTTTTATGGAAGGGCATCTTACTTTACGTGACCTCATCTGACTGCTCTGTGTATTTCACAAAGAATTTCTAAAAAAAAAAAGTTTTTTCCCTCCTAATCCACACCCAGGTTAAATGTGTCATCCCACACTGAGTGTTGTCTTTCAAACTGCCCAGAAGCTGTCATGCTCATATCTGATCTCTAACTCTCCCTGATAACTTAAACCTCTTCTAATGGTGGCCGTTGAGCCTCGCAGGTGTTCCGCATCTCCATCTGTCCTCCGAGATGTGGAGAACAGCACAAAAAAAATGATCTTAAAACAGAGATCAGTTAGTAAGTCTAGACAACAGCCTGAGAGAAAAAGTTGTTTTTCTGCCATAAAATAGATCCTGTTCCTGTCTCAGTATCTGTCTTTAGGGAAACAAAGTCAAAACCACAAAAGCAGAGTGACTCAGACTAAAGACATATTTGGCACATTAAAAATTGTAAACTGAATCACATAGACCACAAGATCTCAAAACGATACTTGGTTTAGTGTGTAGGTGAGCTTTTAGGTGCTTTTGAATGTGGCAAACTCTTACAGCAGCATTACTAATACATTGTGCCGTTCTGACTAATATAGGCTTACTAAAGACTCTTCCTCCTGAAATGCATGCCTGCATACTCCAAGAATATTAATCTATTCAAATGATAATCCAAAATGCCTTAGAATATATGAATAATAATGTGACAACCCTAACTTAAGCACAGGGGAGGAGGAAAATCTCGAAGGAGTTCGCTCTGTTGCTCTCTTTCTCTCATTTGACACAAAAAAGCCAGAGTGAGAGAGTTTCAGGAAAAGCAATTCTGGCTGCAATGTCACCACATTGTACAATGTACATCGTTGATTATAGTCTTGATTTTTATGCTTTGCAAACATTGTTGTTGTAAATTTAGCAGATACAATCACCAACAGAATGTTACTTATGTTTCTGACAGATTTTGCAACGTGATCTCATGATAATTCGTATGTATTTTATGTAAAATGTGGTTCTAGAAAACGTACATTTACTTACGTTTTTACAGGCACTAAAATGTACAATACTGACGTATTTTCAGCATCTAAACGTACAAATACTTACGTATTTTCAGCATTTAAACGTACAATACTGATGTATTGACAACACCTAAAAATGAATCCTTATGAATACTGAAATCGGGCATTAATTTGATTATTATTGTTGTTATTTTTAGTTGTCATGTCAATGAGCTTATGTTTTCAATTGCATTATTAAATTGTTTACTCATTTACTTAATATGAAATGATAACATTTCATTCTGTTCTGTGTGATTTCTGCTGCCAGCTCGTTTCAAAGAATAGGCCTACATAATTAAACAAGACTACACTTTAAACCCTTAAAACAAATAACATTTCTGCAATAGTTTAACCGTTACTTGTCATGTAATGTTTACTTTGTTTGCCATGGGACACAAAAAGGCGTTTTCTAAGACATGCAATTCAAATTTAAGCCTTTATTCGGCGACCTTCATCCCCATCCTGAGCAGCGAGTCCAGCGTCCGTAAGCATCATAACCTGCGCTAATTGTGACTGATGCGCTTTTTACAAATTCAAATGTTGCCGCTTCAAACGACAGATTTTACGGCAGGATAATCGAACGCTCATTGGCTCTCGCCTGCATTCGTCACAGATTGCGACATGCCGTGTTTCTGGTGAGGTGTGTTTGAATGATGCGCGCGCACCTTCACGGAGTGGATCGGGAAAATAATCT
This sequence comes from Tor tambroides, assembly GCA_021397915.2. NCBI lineage: Eukaryota > Metazoa > Chordata > Actinopteri > Cypriniformes > Cyprinidae > Tor > Tor tambroides. The sequence goes on from JAFVLL020006728.1 coordinate 19,270, forward strand.
GGATAATATTTTCAGCGATTAACAACATAAATTCTGCTCTGCACCTCACAAACCTTCTGTATTTCGCCAGAGAGGACTGTGACTGCAATGCATCTCCATTTGGATTATTTTTGGTACTGCTTTTGACATTTTTGCAATAAATAATTGTAATTGCATTTATCTGTCTGCCTTGTTTTTCTTATACTGTACAGAAATAGTTATGGTTATATTTAGAGGTAGGAGTGGGATTAGCGACTATAAAAATATTTTTAATGCTATATTGTTACTAAAATGGAGATTTCCATGCATATTTCGGTCAATTACATTTTATATCCTTTTATATTCGCTACAAAAAGGGTAGGTTAAGGTTTGGGGATAGGTTAAGCGGGCGTAAAATCAAAATCGCTTATTGATAAAATTATGAAAATGCATATTTCCTATAAAATGGGTAGGTTTAGGTTTGGAGGTAGGTTAACGGGTCTACAAATCTAAATCGTTTATTGATAAAATTATACAAATGCATATTCGCTATAAAATGGGTAAGTTTAGGTTTGGGGGTAGGTTAAGGGGTCCAAAAATCTAAATTGCTTATTGATAAAATGATAAAAAGGCATATTGATATGAATATCTTAATGATATAAAAGATACGTAAATATTTTACATTTTTAGCTAAAAAATACGTACCGATTTGTACATTTTAAACGTTGAAATACATCTAAATTGTACGTTTTAGCATCAATAAAAAATGTACATTCTGTGCTTGTAAATGTTACGTATAATACCTACGTATCCAGGCTGGATTTTATCATAGTTTTGTCCAAACTTCACAAACAACTGAACTTTGTTGAAATTTACAATCTTAAGTATCAGATATAATGGATTGAACATTATAAACAAATCAATTTTGCACACTGTGTCTTTATTTATAAGCCAATGTCTGTTTATACTGAACTGTTTTAGCTGAACTGTCATAGGCTTAAAGCTTAAATTAACAAAACAGAAATGAAACTAAAGCCCTGAATAACACAAAACAAACCAAACCAAACCAAACCAAAACAAAACAAAACAAAAAGCAAATAAGGAAACAAAACAAAAATAAAGCCCAGAACAAATATCACATCACCTCAGCCACAAAACTCATCTGCATATATTTTAGGACAAATTCATGCAGCACAACCTCAGCAGACCCCCTGCTCTCTATCACTTCCCCCACTCCAGTTCCCTTATGCATTTGTGAAGAAAACATTACTCAGATTAGCACTAGCTCCATCGAAGCCAAACTGAGTCATGTTCAAAACATTTACACAACAGGATCACAACTGCTGCCACTGACCTCATCTCCTGTGTGGGTGGTTAGCTTTAAAAAAAAACATCCCCATTCCCCACAGAGGCAATGCATCTCACCTCTATACAATTTGCATGAGCTGGCTGTTGGATAAGTCCGATGATGGGTTTTCATTTTTAGCCATAATATAAACTATGGTCTAGTAATGTGTGGTTATAGAGGGGCCGGATGACAAGTGCATCACATGATGCAGTGACATGTTTTCATCCTCTCAGGGGCAGAATGATGTAACTCATGAAGGCCTGATGCTGTGTGACCAGGAAACGACCTCTAGAAAGGTCCCATTGACATGGAAACGCCATTTGGGAAGACGACACCTATTTATGTTGGACTCCACCCACCAAATGAGCAGGTGCAGCCAGCCTATGCACTTCATTACCTATAAACATTGATTTTCCTTTAACAAAGTGGCTAGTATATATATGCCTACTGTATGTTGTTAATCCCCCCAAAGCAACATGGAGACATCAATCACATCTATTCACTTCCAATTCACTGAGGAACCTCCACAGCAAGACAAGCTTAGGATTTACGATAAAGAAATAAAAAGGCAAGATGTCCTTCACCTATTCTATTTGATCTCCTGCATTGCTTCAGGATAATTCACACAAATGAGGCGAGATGGGATTTTCTCAAGTGGTTTTGCTTCAAGACCATGAAATTATATGGACATCAAGTGGAAAACACGGCAATATTATTACAATTTAAAACAACTGCTTTCTTTTTTAATATATTTAATTAAATATTTAAAATAAATATGTTTATATAGGCTAAAGTATATATAAACACACACACACACACACGCACACACACACACACAAACATTTTTTCAATTACATATATATTTTATGTTTCTAAATGTCTGCTGAGTTGCAAGTTTCATGCTCCAATAATTCCCCAGTATTTCAACAAAACAAACCATCTCATGTTCATCCTTGCTGCATGTGAAACTGCATTTAAATGTAGTCTGACTCATAATTTCTTTGTGTAGTTCGGTTCATGGTTTTTGAGGATGAGGGCATCTCACACAACCTATCCATGGCATCTGTCTAATTTATCTAGTTCCATCATGTGACACATGAATTCGCTCTAAAATACCCATAAAGTTTTGCAAATATCCTAAGTGTGCGTAATTATATTGCATTTTCTGGCTTATATTTGTCATTGTTTCTCATGATGAACCACCAGTTGAGAGCCACCGGGTTAAACCATTCACATAATTACTAAACAGACCACTGTCACTACTGAGCAGTTATTAATATCTTTGTTTTTGCAAAAAGAGAATGTGAACTCCAGAGCATGACTCAGAGCTTCTCTCAGCTGGGGAGAGAGAGAGAGTGAATGAGGTGTCTGATGAACCCACGAACCCAAACCACCATTTACAGCAATTAAAGTCTCCCCTTCTCTCCCTGGCTCAGAGGATGAGAATCCAAATGACCCGCCCCAGGAGGACACAGATGGGGAACAGCTATACATCACCTGCCCCCAGCTGGCCCTGCTAAAAACTCAAGGAGCAGCATCTGAGATTAACTCCTAATTCCTTCATGTTGACAACAACTATTTAAAAATACATTATGCAACTCATTCAGAGATTTAAATTCTGAATTCTGCAAACATCTCTTTTGATGCAAACTGTCTGGAGTAAATCTACTCTAAGAGGGCCTATTCAAAAGAAAACTGGAAAAAGTACAAACCTATCAGGTTACTGCAGACGGTTCCTGTAACAGCAGAAAATTTAAGAAAGGCCCCAGAGGGTGACAGTAAGAAGGGTGTCTGAGGCGAGCACAGGTTGCTGCTCTGATATTAAACTGGCTACTATTGACACTGACATTCCTCACCAAGGCCAGAAGCAGCAACAGCATCCTGGGGATCCAAGCAGTTTTGTGGGACCTTTATCCATGTCCCACAAATATCATATATGTATATGAATATAAATATATATATATTTCTAAATAATTGTTATACATTTAAATTTCTTAATATATATTCCAATTCCAATTCACACCATTTACAAACAATTAACTATGACTTTTGCCACAATGAACTCCTAATTTGCTGCCTATTAATAGTTAGTAAGGTAGTCGTTAAGTTAGGCAGGATTAGGGATGTAGAATATGGAGAATATGCAGAATATGTGCTTTATATGTACTAAACAGCCAATATGTTAATAATAGGCATGCTAATAAGCAACTAGTTAATAGTGAGAACTGGTCAATGTCACCAAGAACTTTTACCCTATGTTCTTTTAAGAAACAGCCCTCACAATACCGAAGAATAAACTTTCATTTATATTTTTGCATTTTAAAATATTTAATTTTTTTTATATGCAAGTAAATAAGTGACTGTGTGTATTTTTTTTAGAAACATATCACCATAATGCTGTATATATTACCACAAGTTCTTTTAAGAAACCCCAGCACTCATTATAGCATATTTACATAAAAAAAATCAGAAATTCAAATGAATTTTTTTCATCTTAGTGGTCCAAACGTGACCACCACAACTGGCTATTTCTGTGGGTACAGCTAATGCCCTCCACTAGCTGCCTGCCTACTCAGTCTGTAATGGGTCAGATGAGTGTCTGCCTGCCAGAACCTCCAGAAGTGAGCTTGGACTGAGCTTTGATGCGTGGCACATCAGTCTGACAAGCCTCTCATCTCCCCATGTCTCTGCCATCAGAACACCCCATGGTGCCTCTGGCCCTGAAGGTATTTTGATGGAATAAACCCAAATGGGCAGCTTCAGTTTGAGGAGGGGGAACTTGTACATCACAGCATGCTTGGGTCAAATATTTTTATGAGTGCTGATATCCACACTGATAAACTAGCTGCTTTCCCTGAGGCCCAGGCCATCATCATTTCACTGTAACTATTCCTCTATAGAGATCTCAGCATGAGCTGAAAAAGCAAAAAAAGAGTGGTGTGGATATATCTGTCTTTTCTGGAATTTTAGCAAATTTGCTAAATCTTTTTACAAAACAGCTTCTGGGAAAATATGATACCTTGGATGATCCAATGGAAATAGAGCAAAAAGCTTAAATGGGTATTAGATTTATTGCCTGTACAAATGTTGAAGAAGCTTGGAGAAATGCTGACTAGGTCTTTACTAATGCTCCTCATAAATTTAAACGCCATTCCTTTTTTTAACAAAATACTTGTGACTCAAAACTGTGAGTAAATGAATCTTCTGCCTCAAACTGTGACAATATTGCATAATCACATTTTTATGACCCATGGGAGCGTATTCAAGCGTCCCTTGACTATTGCTGCTTTCCATCAACCATACAAATGCACATGCTTCAGTTAACGTTACTATGATTTTTAAAAAAGTGCTCATCCTTCACACTGAAGTTCATGCTGTTTCCTATACTCTGTTACTATAAAGCTACTGTATAGAAAACTGTCACTATGCCACAAAAGGCGTGTGTGTGTGTGTGTGTGTGTGTGTGTATGAATGAAGAATGATGACCTATCTTCTCATTGTTAAAGGCTTTCTCTGACCATCTGATAACAGTCATTATAAACAGATTATTATTGTGACACAGATACGGATTAAACATGCAGACAAGCATCTTTACAAAATCAATTTATCACCCAACAGGAATATGTGATTAATAGAAGATACAGTAAGACTTCATCAAAATGTATTCATCATAAAAGAGCTTTTTCATACACCTAACAGGTTTCCAAATATGCATATTTCTGCAAAATGTTGTTTTTAATACACAGTTTGTGTGCCGTGTGATTTTGATGGGTTTCCATTTATAAATGTTGTCTCAGAGAATCAGGGACTAGCTTGTCACATTGATGCTATATTTAGTCAGACAGTTGCATGTAAGAGACACACAGAGACAGTCTGGGCTGATTAAGTTTGACAGCTCTCTCCTCCCTTCTCCTTGAAACTCTAGCCGATAGATTCCCATAAACACACACACAGATACAGGAGTGTGAAAGATCAAGCAAACTCACCTGTATGCAGTTCTTGTGCATGCATACTGTGAAAAACCAAACAAATAGTCCTAAACTAGAACAAAGCCTACTTCTTTGCTCTACAACTATGAACTGTGGCGGCGCACAGAGTCTGGTAAAGAAAGCAGTTCAGGCAGGCACTCAGGCAGTTCTCAAACATCTCAGGAGCATCATTACACAGACAAAAGAGAAACATTCTGCTTCTCTGAGACTCATTTAGAAGAAGTGAAGGTATAGTATAGTTCTGAAAGTTTTGTCTACTCACCCTCATTTCACAGCAAACTTGAATGATTTTGGTTCTATAGACACAAAAGGAAATTTATAAAAATGTTCAAGCTGCTCTATTCCATACATGAATGAACAGTATACAGGAACTTGGGTTGTCGAATATAAAAAAGGTCCTGCTATTTTCACTAGGTACTAAGTAACAACTTTGACATGAGTGATACGAAGATTAGAAGATACACAACTAGTATTAATGTTTCTCCTAGGCTGGCAGATTTGATTAAATTAAACCACATCCCACTTTTAAAGACGGTAGAAGATGATCTAACCAGATGGAAGTC
>JAFVLL020006729.1:0-21831 GCA_021397915.2 Tor tambroides
TCAGTAGGTTAGTTGTGTATAGGTTTATAGTGTTTTACTTCATTGTTGTATGTCTGTATTTATGTAGCACCGTGGTCCTGTGAGGCATGACATTTTGTTCCACTGTATGTCCCCACATGTAGTGGAATGACAATAAAGCTCAACTTGACTTGACTTGATATCTATTGTCTATTATCTATTATGACAAATTTCTAGCATTTTTTACTGTAATTTGTGGGAAATATATATGATAAATTGATCAAGCAAAAATTTACTTTCTGTAATTCATGCGAAATGTGAACAACAAAATATAAATTATTTTTAAGTATATATGATGATCATCAATCTTTTTTTACTGTAGTTAATGAAAAATATAAATGACAAAATAATCAAGCAATTTTTTTTATATTTTTGTAAATAGTGAGAAAAATAAATGGATAAATTATCAAGCAAATATATATATTTTTTCTATTATTTAAGACAAATATAACTGTAAAGGAGCTCCTATAATCTTTGGCTGACAATTAATATTTTCTGAAGGTTAAGCACCTCATTTCTGACCATTGTTTGTGGGAAGAGAAGTCTACAAAACATCCTCACTCTGACAGAAGAAGAGAAGATCAAGTCTATCATCTGTACAGTGCTCAAACAGTAGAGCAGGATTGATGAAGAATGCATGACTCACGGATGTTTTCGGTGTTTTCCTGCACAACGTCGGTCTTCAGCAGGTTGTCTGCGAGCACGAAGGCGCCCTGTTCGACGGTGTCCAGCAGCATGGTGGCGGCGCGCAGCTGATCTCCGCTCGACAGCTCCATCCACGCCGTCCGCGCCTGCGGCTGCAGCAGGTTATTCACCGTCTCCACCATCGCCTGCGCCCAAACCAGAGACACCAAACCTCTTAACATACATCCTGACAAAAGTCAGTGCGGTGCTACAAACACAATGGCATTTCTGATAGATGCATCATGATGCACAAATCTATGCGTATGCATGCTTAGCAAATGAGACCCGATGACAGGAAAAGATGTGAACCTTCATTACCATGAAACCACGTCCAAAACACTGTCATAACATGACAAATTGTACCAAACACACACAATGATCAAGCAAATATTTCTTCCCATAATTTATGATAAATATAAATGACAAAATAATTAAGCAAATTGTTTTGTTTTGCTGTAATTTATGAGAAATATAAATGACAAAATGATCAAGCAAACTGGAGAGAAATATAAAATGAGAAATATTAATGATTAAAAAAAAAAAAAAAAAAAAAAAAAATCAGGCAAATATCCTCTTTTTGGAATTTCTGAAAAATATAAATGACAAAACAACGAGGCAAATCTTTATTTTGTAATTTATGAGAATTAAAAATAATCAACATATATCAATATGTTAACCAATAATCAACCAATTTATTTCATTATATTATGAGAAATATAAATGAATAATGATCAATCAAACATTTTTTTCTGTATTTTATGAGATATATAAAAGACAAAATGATTAAGTAATATTTTTCCCGTTTTTGAGAAATATAATTGATGATGATCAAACTTATATATATATATATATATATATATATATATATATATATATATAAGAAATATAAAATAACGAATAATGACAATGATCAAGCAAATATTGTCTCCTGTTTTATAAGAAATAAACATAACAAAATGATCAAGAAATATGATTTTTTTCTGTAATCAATGAGAAATATAAATGACAAAAGGATCAAGCAAATATTTGTATTGACCTCCTTGACAGCTAACCTTGACAGAGATTGACAATTAACACTTTTCTGAAGGTTAAAATTAAATTAAATTAAAACTAAACTAAAATTAAACTAAATTAAATTAAATTAAATTGTTTCAGACCCTATCTTGTACACTTTTTTTCATATCTGTCAAATTTGTGTGTACACACACTTTGTGAAATAAGACTCAGTGTTATGGAAAAGTTATGAAAATTCATTGGTCAAAAGATGTGAACCTTCATTACCATTAAACTACGTCCAAAACACTGTTATAACATGACAGATGGTACCAAACTCACACACACAGAGTCATTTAACACGTGGCTCTGGTTTCTGCGAAGCTGTTGCGATCAGTGAGCGGCGTGAGAAGCGGACGCTCAGAAGCACAGATCTACAGCTGTGGCCGATCGTTCAGCTTTTAATAATGTTTAACCTCCATCATCAAAACCTCATCACTCCACTCAACAGCAGCACTGCCAATTAAACATTTAAAACGCTATGGGCAAAAGCACTGCGGGAATGCTAATCAGCCCAAGCCTAAACAAGTGCGGCCAACGATCTGATAAAGTTAGGCTCAAACACTGAAGATGAAACAGCAGGAGAGTTCACGAATAACACGAGACGAGCGGTTCGCGCTGACCCCGCGGATCCTGATCAATAGAGTATGAAAGAGAAAAGAGAAGATACACTTACAGGCGGAGGATTCGTGCTGGACTGATTGTGCATTTGTGTGTTTATGTCAAAACAGCGCTGATGCTGAAAGAACAGATCAACCAGACACAAAAACTGCCATTTAATCTTCATCGTATGTCTCTTTCCTCACACAAAAGAGGTTTTGTTAAATCTTCATGCTTACATTTTAGCCATTATTCACTGAAAATCTGCAGCTCTCAAATCTCAGTCATGGTTATGCAGTTTTAAACACACTTTGTTGCAACAGACGGTCAAAAATGTGAGAACCAATTCATGCTGTCATGATGCCAAAAGCAGTAACAAAATCTGTAAAATTGGTTGGTTGGTTGGTTGGATGGATGGATGGATGGATGGATGGATGGATGGATGGATGGATGGATGGATGGATGGATGGAGATCATTAGAAGCCACTAGCAAAATCTGTAAAATTTCATGGTTCTCTGCTTTTGATATTACAGCAACTAGATGGATGGTAAATGTAATTACAGATGTAGCTACATAATGGTATTTGGTAATGGTAAAAAAATATAAGTACAATGTAAGAACATTTATGTACACAATAAGTGCGTTGTATCAAATGATTCATTTAAAAGTAAGTACATAGTAGTTAAGGCCACCTAATATAAAGTGGGACCTATTATTCAAATTAAATTTGTTTAACTTATATTTAAGCTATATTTGTTCAACATTTTTGTTCATGATAATTCTATATTTAACTTTTAAAGATTGTATGAAAAAACAGGCCTTTTGGTTAATATACTAGGAATTTGTACATCTTAAATACACACATTTAAATAATATTTTCTCACTTTTAATGACAAAGTTACAGCTTTATTGAATAACGGATGATTGCGCTGCTTGCTTGAAGAAATCCCGCAGACTGAAGTGTGTTTTGATGGTTTGGAGGAGTTTGATCCACACTCACACACACACAAACACACTCTTGTTATTAGCGCACTAATCTACTGTTGCTCTGCGGGTATGAGCTCTGAAATGTGTCTGTAATCCGTGGCAGCTCTGGACCGGCTCAGGCCGAGCTGAACCGGTCTGTCTCTCGGCTTACACAGGTTCGATCCTCCCGCGAGCAGCTTTAGCAGCACCTGACCTCAAATCCTCACAAAGCCCGGCGGGAGCGCCAGCAGATTAAACACTGATCTCGGGTCAGGCTGCCTCAGCCAAGAGCCGGTTCACTCCAATTCATGAATCATCATCTATCACACAATGCATATTCATACAGAAAACTTCTGGTGCTGATCGTAGGTTCACAGTTCATTTAAACGTCTCGTTTTGGAGTGCTCTGTGCAGATGAGATGAATGCATGCGGATTGTGAGGAGATTTGTGATGCTGATGAGCTGTTTAAAGGATTCGGGAGGTAAACATATTAGCAGAACATTAGAAACTAATGTAAAACTGAGAGCTTGATCCGACACGACACACGTGAGGTGATTTAAATGCAAATTCTTGCTTTATGAGCCATCATAAATTATTATTATTTAGCAGCATTTAATCTGAACAGAAATATACTTTCTATGACTGGCATACATACAAAACCAAAAATAACTGCAGAGAAAATCTCAATTCACTCCAAAACTATATTTTTATTGATATTAATCACTAATACTAATTACTATTAATACTAATAATCATAATGTATAAATATATAAAATATGAACTATTATTTTTATTAGTAGTAGTAGTAGTAGTAGTAGTAGTAATTTTTTATTAATTCATTCATTTTATTTTTTGCACATTCTGCTCATTATTTTATTTTCTTTCCATTATATTTTCATATTACACTTACAAGAGTGTGTTTTTCATATACTGTAGCAGTGGAAAAGTGCGCAAGTGTCGTGAAAATATGACAACACAAGACATCTTAACGGCCCTAAAAATAGGCTGTATATACGCTCTTTTGTTCTTTCTGTCATTTCCAGACAGTTATCATGACAGCTTCAGCCTCATTTTCAGCAGCACACATTTTCAGTGAGGTCAGACATACAGGACTGAATCATCATCCTCATCCTCATCTCACACAGCAGCAGAGAAGAAGAAACCAGAAAGTCCAACAACTCCTGAAATATATCTGTGTTTCACATTCTGCTCTCGCTCGTCTAGATGGTCCTTCTCATACATACCAATGACTTCCAGACTGCATTACAACTGTGTGTGTGTGTGTGTGTGTGTGTCGCTGATCAATCCGATAGTTATTAAAGGCAGAAAACTCATATTGTATTTTTTAATACAAGTTCTAATTTTAAAACATATATTGCGTGCGGCTTTCATGCTGTGCATATAGACACCGGCTCGACTCATATTGCACTTTTCCAAAGACGTACCGAGGAAAAATAAGAAGTAAACTTGTGTGTGTGTGTGTGTGTGTGTGTGCGTGTGTGTCCAATGAGATTGACAGTATAGGAAATTCATATTGTGCTTTTAATACATGCTCTCTGTTTTATCCAGCTTTAATGTTGTGCATTTAGATCCCAGACCGACCCGTAATGCCTTTTTTTAGGAAATAAACGCCTTTAGTGTGTGTGTCTGTCCGTCTGTCTGTCTGTCTGTGTGTGTGTGCGTGCGTGTCTGTGTGTGTCTCTGTCTGTCTGTCTGTCTCTGTGTGTGTGTGTGTGTGTGTGTGTGTGTGTCTGTGGCTCTGTGTGTGCGTGCATGCCTGTGTGTGTTTATGCCTGTATGTGTGTGTGTTTGTGTGTGTGTGTGTGTGTGTGTGTGTGTGTGTGTGTCTCTGTGTCTCTGTGTGTGTGTTTGAGCCTGGCAGACTGACAGCACTGATGAAGCAGCGGATGGTCTGTGTGTCTGTCTCTTGTTCAGCATCATCACACTGGGCTCAAGGAAAGTCACGTTCATCTTTAAAATATCACATCCTGCTAAACACTGATTCTCCATTAAAGTCCATTCAATAACGACCCGTCAGACAGAAACGAGCCGGCGCGTGCCAAACCGCAGCAGCCCGGTTAACCTCCAGTCTCTGATAGGAAAACAATGTAAATCAAGTAGTGTGCTGAGGAGGAATGAGCTGCTACATTTCAAACCTATCAGACTGTCTAGTCACTTAACATCCTAGCAACTGCATAGCAACAGCATGCATTAAAAAATGTCTTCATCCAAACATAGAAACAAAAGCAAACTATTTAAAATCTACTCAGCTAGTAAAAGAAATTAAGAAAACAAGCTCCAAAAACACACAATTGTGGCTTAATAATGTTGCCTTAAAGAAAAAAAAAATGAAATTGGCTGAACATTTACTCATTCTCAGGCCATCCCAGATGTAGATGAGTTTGTTTCTTCATCAGATTTGGAGAAGTGTATCATTGCATCACTTGCTCAGCAATGGATGCTCAGCAGTGAATGGGTGCCGCCAGAATGAGAGTCCAAACAGCTGATAAAAACATCACAATAATCCACACCACTCCAGTCCATCAGTTAACATCCTGAGAAGACAAAAGCTGTGTGATTAGAAATAAATCCATCGTTTTTTTTTGTTTTTTTTTTTTTTTTTACTTTAAACAGTCGCTTCTGGCTAAAATATGAGTCCATAATCCATAATAATGCTTCCTCTAGTGAAAAAGACCATCTCCTGTTGTCTCTCACATCAAAATCCAGCCACATATTTGTTTAGAGCTGTTTTGGCTTGTAAACGGTGCTTGATCTGTGCAGATTTCTCTCCTGATTCAGACCAGAACACTTTGTCACTTTATGAAGCGTTATGGATTATGGACTCGTATTTTAGTTAAAAACATCTTAATGATGGATTTGTTTCTTTTTGGCTTCTCAAGACATGAACTGATGGACTGGACTGGAGTGATGTGGATTACTTTTGTCAGCTTTTATCAGCTGTTTGGACTCTCATTCTGACGGCACCCATTCACTGCAGAGGATCCATGCAATCCTACATTTCTCCAAATCTGCTCAAGTAACAAACTCATCTACATCTTGGATGGCCTGAGGGTCGGTACATTTTCATTTTTTCTCTTTTTTCTTTTTCAAACTAAAAGAAACTGATTTGATCTTTCAAAGTCAGAGCAGAAAAGACAAAAGGGGATTTTTTTTGTACTTGTTTGTTTGTATGGTTGATGAATTATAAACAATTTACATTATTTATTTGCCTATTTGCTTAGTATTACTGTCAGACCTCTGTTGTGTGTCATGTGTTCCCGCCTCTTGTTTCCATATTTGGTTTGTTTCCTGCCCTTGTTTAGTGTGATTATTAGTTAATCATGTCCCAGATGTGTTCTGTTAAATATCCTGTGTATTTAGTTCCTGTCTGTTCAGTTCCTTTTGGTCTGGTCTACTTGTTACTTCCCGGTGTTCCTGTCTGTGCCTACCTTGCCTTGTCTTGCCCTGCCTTGTTTGAAGTAAAGACTGTTATTTGAGTTTACATCCTCGTCTCTGTGTTCCTCGTTCATCCTTGCTGTGTGCACCGTGACAATTACCACTTGATGTAAAATACAGTGCAGCTGTGGATGAAGGATCTGCAAACCATATTTTGGGAATTAATTTTACATCTCATCAGCCTCTCTTCATAATACGACCATGGTTTTAAATTGCTATTTATGAAGATACAATCATATTTAATAAATGTCAGTCAATCAAGCATTTTTTATAACAGAGCTTAAATAACTAGAACTAAAAGATTGTTGCAGCCGTGTATATTGGGTTTGCTTGCGATGTTTGAGACATTATTGGTCTATGAAAGTTTCTGTGAACAAAAGAACACACTAAAAGTTGTTCAAAAGTAAAATGTTTTAGTCTATTTAACAACATTAACTTACAAAAATCATCAACGACTTCTCTTTATGTTCATGTATTCCCTCAGGTAGACTCTCTAATATCTTATGGTAAGTTGTTGGGTTCATGAATATTAATCATGTTGCCATATTAGCGCATAGTGATTTCCTGAAATTAAAATGCAGACACTGAAAGGTGAGTGATAGCCAATGGGATTACAGCTTGCGCATTAGTCCCGCCCACTATCAAAGTAACATCCTGGCAAATGCTTCTGTTTGGCCTTAAAGCCTTCGTATAACTTCACATGTGCAACATTTTATCTCTCAATTCTGACTTCTTTTTTTTTTTATTTGCAATTATGAGTTACTAATTGCAAAGACAAACTCAGAATTCTGAGGACTGCAAAAAAAAAAAAAAAAGTATATTTTCCCATTTTTTATTCCGTGGAGGAAGCTTCCATAGTCAGAAAAGTTCATAAATTTCTAAAACTGACTAATGATAAACAGCACTTTTTTGAGCACAAATGCTAATAATATTGTAGAATCTAATTGTGCATGCATTAAATTATAGAAACCAAATAACTTCAATGTATTTTTAGCTTTGCATCCTATATACTGTGTGCATTTAAAGGAGCTGTTCAAGCATGACCTTTTGGGTGCATATGTGAACTGAGCCTCATATCTGAATCAATGCATACATTTATTGAAGGTGTTAATGCTGCTTTATTTCAGTGCTGATGTGAGCTTTAATCATGTTGTCAGCTGTTTATTCACGAGACAGTTGTAAAAAGACTCATTCTATTGCGATAGGCAGGTCAGGCTTCAGTCCATCGGGTCTAGCTTCGCTTACATCAGCTTCACATGTTCACATGAAGGTTAAATCCCTCTCTGATCTCACCGCGCTGATGGTTACGTGTCTGAAATATAAGAGCTGTGATATGATGATGTTTCTTCAGTACAGTCCAACACTGACATTCACTTTTCCCACAAGGTACAGTAAGGAATGACTTTATTAATACCAGCAGTGCCTGAACTGGGTTTCTTTATATAGCACACACACCGAACACAATGGCAATTCAAAGTGCTTTACTGGCAAAATATGAAGAGAAAGTAAAAATAAAGTTATGCAGAAGTCAAAGAAATACTCACACAAAAATGCCTACAGTAAATCGTCTTATGTGGATCAAACAGAGACATTTTGAAGAATATTTATGCAGTTCATTTCCATATATTGACTGTCTGTATGTCGATCTCCAAAAAGGACCAAAATAGCACCAGAAAATATCATTAAAATACCAAGGGCCAGTTTTACCTTTAACATCTGAAGAAACTTTTTGTTTCACAAAAGGTTCTTTGTGGCGAAAGAAGGTTCTTCAGACTATAAAAAGGTAAGGAAGAGATGGTTCTTTGACTGAATGGTTCTTTGTGGAACCAAAAATGGTTCTTCTATGGTATCGCCGTGAAGAACCTTTTAAGCGTCTTTATTTTTAAGAGTGTAGCGCGAGAGCGCAATCCCAAAACAGCGCCGATGGGCGTGGAAATTTCTGCGGGTGATTTACTAACAAGGCACAAATGAAACAAAACAGACGCAACATCTCATTTACATATCGGCCAACGCAATATACCAAGCGCAGCGCAAATTAGAGCAGTCGCAAATGAAGAATAAAGAAATAAAGAAGCCAGAGTACGTTGAAAAGAACCGGAGGCCAAAAAATGAAGGTTTGCTAGAAGTTTTGATAGACCTGGTATTGCATGACTCCTAGTTGAGGGTTCCAAGTCGTCTTTTATTTCCTGAAGCAAATTAAAAATAACATGGCTTGGCAAACGATATGTTCGGATAATGTGTCCTTTCCAAATAAATTAATACGTGTGGAAAAATCATCTCCCTTCGACCACGCGCTCTCTGTTCTCTGCAACAATAATTGCAGCCATTTCAAGCGCAAAATAGTCTATGACATGCTTTTTTGGGCGTTAAATAATGGCGCAAATACCAGTAATTTGACGAGCGCAAACATTAGTAAAACGAATTGCGTGATTCATTTGAATACTCTCCTCCCATATATTTTGTGTCTGAGAGGGAAACAATGCATATTCAATAAGGACAGGCGCAAAAATAACTGTCCATGCCTTTTCAGCGCTAATTCTTCACTGCGCGTCTTTAGTAAAACCTGACAGTACTATTTTAAGCCAAAAGACGGTTTGCATCCAAAATACCCCAAAACTGTATTTTATAATACTTAAGTACTCAATACTTCAACATGATTTTGTCTTCACAGTTTAATTTAACGCTCATGTTTAGACTTTTTGACCTGAAGGGGATTTTCTTTTTTCCGTTATTTTTTCACATTGGACTAAAACTTACTGACTTTAGTCACAACTTCCTAAAACAATTTATCATTTTTGCACATTTTTCCATGTTTTTTTCCCACCTAGTTCCACTTGGGTTGTTCACAGTCAAAAATGACTGACCTACAAAAAATGCTTATACATTTCTTGTTATGCAGAATTATTACCACATCTTTGATTAAATCCTTTAATCAGTTTGTTTTCTTTTAATTAGCACAGGTTTTGTAGTTGTTTTTGAGACCGACTGATCGTAGGCCTTATTGATCTGAGCTTATTTATTCATTTATTTATTTCAGTTCCAAAATGAAACAGAAAACCTGTGTTAACTTGACTTAAAGTTGACAAAAAGATTGAATCCAAGATTTGGTGATAATATAGAAACTGATAAAACTAGGTAAAGGATTTTCAGTTAAATTAAGTTTCCTCACACAAATCTGTCAAATTGCTTCACAAGACTTTAAATACTGTGCACATGTCATATAGACAAATTTGATATTGCTTTTATGCTGCTTTTAAGGTCCTTCTGCCTTCTTGTGAAGCTTTGGTCTCAATGTAATTACTTGGGAAAAGAGCAGCAAGCAGTAAGCACATTCTTCAAAAGTTCTCCTTTTGCAGTCTTTGTATCAAAGAAAGTCCAATGCTATTTGCACATAGAAATTTATAAACACATTTATATTTATGCATTTAGCAGATGCTTTTATAGACTTATCAACAATGTTTGGCAGTATGCAATGCCACCTTTAACAGTGGTGAAGAAATTAATATATCTGTTCCATTTTGTATAATAATATTATAATATAAAAGAAGACTGCAGTGGGCATACAGACTGAGGAATATACATAATAACTCTGTAATTTTCATCCAGACGGGCTGCAGCTCTCCAAACGCATGAACATCTCTTTCCTTCAGAACAACAGCGGCTCAGTTTGTTGCGGGTCATTTATTGATCGTGAAAGGGCATCAATAGCTTAAACATCAAATCCATTTCCCCTCAGAAAAAACACACTCTGTACCCATAATGTACACTGAGCTTTGGTTTCTGAACACAGCGCTAGAAATCTATACTTAACGCGGGATCAGGTCGGGTATCGATCCATCACTGTTATTAATAAGTCAAACTGCGCTGGAGCACGAAACAAAAATAATCAAAATCTCAGCACTTCTCAGCTCTCAGTGGAAATACACTGCTCTTCCCATCCAGAAGGACTGTATTTTCTGTGCACATCATCTACTGACCAGCCAAAGCAAATCCATTGATTTACACTCATCAAATTCTTAGCAT
Source organism: Tor tambroides (assembly GCA_021397915.2). NCBI lineage: Eukaryota > Metazoa > Chordata > Actinopteri > Cypriniformes > Cyprinidae > Tor > Tor tambroides. Next base: position 10,803 of record JAFVLL020006729.1, read on the forward strand.
CGGGAATAACAGACCAAAGCTTTTCTGATAGGTATGCATGAGACGTTTTCTGACAAACATAACACGTACAAAGTTTTAAGAAAGAGTTCGCACTTGTGAGATGTTGTCATGCTCGCTTGAACAAAACTTGAGTTCAGTTCACTGAATATTGACATATTTGTCATTAATTGTTAAAAAGCTTAGAATCTGAATTTTATTATACATACACTGCTGTTTGGGGTTGGTAATGTTTTTGAAAGAAGTCACCAAGGCTGCATCTATTTGATTAAAAACACAGTAAAAATTGTGAAATATTATTATGATTTAAAATAACAGTTTTTTTCATGTGAATATATGTAAAAATGTAATTTATTTCTGTGATCAAAGCTGAATTTTCAGCATCATTACTCCAGTCTTCAGTGTCACATGATCCTTCAGAAATCATTATCATATGCTGATTTACTGCTCAAGAAACATTCCTGATTATTATCAACATTTTATTTTTCAGAATTCTTTGATGTTTCTATTTAAAATGGAAACATTACGTAACAATATAAATTTCTTTACTGTCTTTTTATAATCAATTTAATGCATCCTTGCAGAATAAAAGTATTAATTTCTTAATTTATTTCTTATATCCTTTAGTATACAGATGTGGCTTTACATTTTTCTTTTTATTTAATTATTTGATTATTACTTCATAAAGTGAATTCAGGTTCAAGTTCAAACTAGTGTTATTACTGCTAACTAAAACTAATAAAATATTTTAAATTTTAAATAAATATTTAAAATAAATATTAATTTTAAATAAATAAATGAACTAAAATGTGTAATTACTAATATTATTAATAAAAGAAAAAAACTGAAAAAATAAACAAACAAACAAATAAATAAATGATAAACAAAAAAAGAACAAAAACTAATAGAAATGGCACACAACAACAGAACTAAAAATGAACCTAAAATTAAAATGAAACCTGAAAATATACAAATAAAACCTATTTCAAAACAGCAATAAAAAACTATAAAATCATGTAAGTAATATTAAAATAACACTGGTTCAAACTAAATCATACACATTGAGTAGATCTTGAAATAATCTTCACAGAGTGACAAAAACAGGTCATGCTTGCAAACAAACTGGCAAATGAGATCGCTGAGGTCTCACCTGCACATGACTGACGCTATTTCCAATAACGCTTGAAAATAATAACCACATTTTCCCAGTTCTCAGTGAATTATATATGGCACCTATACATATTACACCATCATGTTCACATCCAAGTTTGCTTCAAAGGTTCAGCTCAAGTGAATTGACGCCAACCAAACAGATTTGGATTCACACTATAAGCTCTAGTCTGAAAACGCATTACGAGTCAAACAGGCGAAGCGTCTTCAGTAACAGTCACGATCTCTGACATCTGAACTAACACACGTCACATCCAACACACACTTCATCAAGTCTACTTGACCGCTGACGGGTCAAAACAGCTGTTGCTCAACAATCACCAAGTGCATGCTGGGAAGGCTGACGGTCACATGACCTGACAGGGTCAGCAGCAGAGCAAAAAGCTGCAGGCGACTACTGATCTGAGAGCGGCTGTGCTTCTCAAGCCTACATTTCTGAACAACACTGAATTAATTCTAACCAATAGCTTGCAAGCATGTCCTAAAACTCTATTCAAAAGATAATAAGCACAGCTGCTCTCGTTGATGCAAAAACACAGAGTCATGGGTAATAATGAGGCCAAGAACAAAAATAGATCCTTACCTAATAATTCAATTAGTAGCTGACTGATAATTGCATTTGCCTTTGAAAACGCTGCCCTTGTGAAAAAGAAGTGCGCTTAATTGTAGTGAATGTGCACTTGTAGTGTACTTCAAATCTTAAAACGAGTATATTTAAAAAAACTGTACTTGCTGAAAAAATCAGTCACTTAAAGAGAGACACTTTTATGACTGTTTCTGAACACACTTGAGTGCGCTTAAAAAGTGCATTTTGTAATAATGTCAAAAAACGTTTTATTTTAAAATACATTTTAAATCATTGTTTTAAAGGAATACACTTATTTTGATGTGCTGACTAACATACTAAAGCACATGTAAAGTACTTGATTATTATTTTACCTGTAGTGTGTTATACAATATTATATTTAAAGTCAATATATATTTTAAATCTACTAAATTGCAACTTCATTACAAATGTGTAATTACACATAGATTTAAATACATGACACACAAGTTTCAATAGAAAGTATATTCAAGTATATTTTAGTTTACCATAAATGCTTGTGAGTAATTGATCAGTACCTTAACATATTGCAATAGACAATAGAAGTAATTGTGACCCTGGACCACAAAACCAGTCATAAGGGTAAATTTTTTGAAATTGAGATTTATACATCATCTGAAAGTTGAATAAATAAGCTTTCCATTGATGTATGGTTTGTTAGGATAGGACAATATTTGGCTGAGATACAGCTATTTGAAAATCTGGAATCTGAGGGTGCAAAAAAAAAATCAATATATAGAAAAAAATCGCCTTTAAAGTTGTCCAAATGAAGTTCTTAGCAATGCATATTACTAATCAAAAATGAAGTTTTGATATATTTACAGTAGGAAATTCACTAAATATCTTCATGGAACATGATCTTTACTTAATATCCTAATGTTTTTTGGCATAAAAAAATTGATAATTTTGACCCATACAATGTATTTTTGGCTATTGCTACAAATATACCCCAGCGACTTAAGACTGGTTTTGTGGTCCGGGCTCACAATTATGAAATTACATGTAAAGCTGTACTTAAGTCCTACTTCAGTAGGTAAAAAAACACTTTAAAGTTGAACTAATTGCATTTAATATAAACTGAAACTATAATACATTTTCATTTAATTGCAATTAACAGTTCACACTTTAGTATATTCTTTTAAAGTATATAAATTCTGCACTAAAAGCGTGCTAAAGTGCACTTCTTTTCACGAGCGTGTTCCTGTGATCGTAGGCTGTGTTCGCTCATGGAGGTGTTTAGGAGCGAGTGGATTATTATGGGTAATTTGCAAAGGTGGAGGTTAAATTTGGTCAAGGCCTCAAATGACAACACCACGACGTCACAAAAACACAGGAGGAGCATGAGGCGGGTGCGAATGAAGAGAAAAGCATGAGGCGTGAGGATGAAAGCGGTGCAAATATAAAGAGGAAAATACCTGGACGAAATATCGACACGAGCGCTCCCTTTTCTGCAGCTGAAAACCCAAAGAGAAGCGCTTTAGTATCAAGCAGAAAACTTCACAATCTCAAGGTCTTTCACACCGAACACAACGAAGCGTCTATTCAAGCAAATAATGGAACGGAACAAAAGCAGTAGTTGGTGCAAGGCTAATGCACCTCTCAGTGCTGTATCTGTATTATTTCATCTTTTGTTTAATTACTGCACAGAATCTGAGTGAATCTACAAAGCGAACGTTGTGAAGAGCTCCACAGGAATCCATAGTTTCCATTGAAAACCGCATTGGCGTTTGGTGTGAAAGAGCCTTTGGAAGCACATAAATCACATCTTACTGAACCCAGAGGAAAAGATTCATCCAGTTTGGCACGAATGAGACTGATCAAGAACTTCAGCAACATGTCAGAAGTGCCCTGCTTAAAAGAGAGACGATGGCTGAAAGAGAAATTCAGTAGAAAGGAACTGGAAGGACATTGTATGTTACATTCAACAACAAAATGCAATTCGTAAGTCAAAATGCAGGTAAAAATCAATACAGAAAATTCCTTCATATGGTTTGTTGGATCAGTGGTTGGTTATAGTTGACACCAAACTACATTTATTACTTCCATACACTGCATATTAGTACCTCCAGTGTAAGTATTTGTACCTTTTGAAAAGGTGGTGGTGTCCCAGTGACAGCTTTTGTACCTTTTTTTCCTGAGAGTGGCATTTCTGAGTCATTCAGTTATAATGGTTTCTACTTCTATAACTTCACAGCTGACAGATCAGGTGCTGATTGAGTTTCAATTACATCAGAAAAGGTTCCATTTGAGTTTGAATAATATTTTGTGTGGCTTTAATGGTCATAATGAACGATACGATGGATCATTTAACTCAGAGCATGAAAATAAATGGAAAAGGAAACAAGAACGTTCAAATTGAGTTCAAGCGTTTTCCCAGAAAAGCAAAAAAAAAAAAAAAAACACTGCATGAGTCAGTGAGTGTGAGTTTTGAATAATGGTAAAACTATTATTTTTATGAATTTGATTATGTGCTGGCTGTGATTTGTGATTGGTTTTATCACGTTTTATAACCGCATAACATGTGACAGTCATTTTCTCTTTTGCTTTGCTTTCAGGTTCAGAAAGAAAGAAAGAAAGAAAGAAAGAAAGTCACACAAGTTGAATTACCTTTCATTTGTAGATATAAATTTCACTACACTATCAATAATATACATTAATCTATGGTTGTGCAACATACAGTATATTTCTGTTTAAAAGTGTGGGGTCAGTAAGATTTTTATTTTTGGCAAGAAATTAATACTTTTATTTATCAAGGATGCATTAACTTGATCAAAAGTGACATAGACATTTATAATGTTACAAAATATTTATATTTCAAATAAATGCTGCTCTTTTGAACTTGCTACTCATCTGTGAAAAATAAAATGTCTCCCAATTTCCACAGAAATATTGAGCAGCACAACTGTTTTCAACATTGATAATAATCAGAAATGTTTCTTGAGCAGCAAAGCAGCATATTAGAATGATTTCTGAAGATCATGTGACACTGAAGACTGGAGTAATGATGCTGAAAATTCAGATTTGATCACAGAAATAAATTACATTTTAACATACATTCACATAGAAAACAGCTATTTGAAATTGCAATAATATTTTACAATTTTGCTATTTTTATTACATTTTTGATCAAATAAATACAGCCTTGGGGAGCAGAAGAGACTTCTTTACAGACCCCAAACTTTTGAACTGTAGTGCATAAAGAGTGTGTGTGTGTGTGTGTGTGTGTGTGTGTGTGTGTGTGTGTGTGTGTGTGTGTGCGTGCGTGAGTGTGCGTGTGTGTGTGAGTGTGCACGTGTGTGTGTGTGTGTGTGTGTGTGTGTGTGTGTGTGTGTGTGTGTGTGTGTGTGTGTGTGTGTGTGTGTGTGTGTGTGTGTGTGTGTTTGTGTGTGTGCGTGTGCGTGTGCGTGTGCGTGTGCACGCCCTGAATTATTGAGTCTCGCAGAGGAAGAGCGAGGGAAGGGAACAGATAAAAATAAATAGCAGGCAGGTCTGTCTCTGCTGGTGCCTGAATGTTAATGTAGCTTGATTCCGGCTGACGGCAGCCATCTTTAGATCACATTATTTTCCCTCTTTAGCGGCTCCTGTTAGCTCCTCTTCAGGTGCCTCTTCTGTAAACTTGATCTTGGCATTAAAGGTTTTACTCGACTAGCAGAGCGTGTCGGATGTGTTGCTGACTGTATCTTTACAAACAATCATGATGCTTTGGGAAATTAATGAGTGACGTCCAGTCAGCATTTTGGAAATAGCACGCTTAATTTTTGCATTACAGCCAAATAATGAGTCAACAATTTGCTATTTTTGACCATAGACAATGATTCTAAATGCAGTTATGTGTCATTTCAATCAGTGTTGCTACTGTTAGCGAAAAATAAAACAATGAACATTTGTTTAAGGTAACTGAAATGAAGATGAAATGAAATAAAATGAAAATATTAGATGTAGAACTATTAGATGTAAGCAAAAAATATTAATGTTGCTTTAGCAACAAACTGGAATAATTAAGTCTAAGATGAAAAACTAAATAAGTCTAAGTTGAAATACTAATGATGAAAATCATAAAATTACTAAAACTAAAATTACAATCAAAACTGAAAGTATAAAAGTAAAATACACATTATAATAGTATATAAATAATGCTAAAACATCATTGATTTCAACACTGAAAAGGTATTAGCATGTAATTTGCATGTAATGAATATTTGCATGCAATTAAAATTTAAATGAAAATGAGAAATGTTACCTTAGCAACTAAATTAAATAATTTTAGGCTGAAGTAAATTACTTGTTTTTTTAATAATTAAAATGACAAAATCGTTTAACAAAATTACTAAAACTTTTAACTAAAATGAAAATGAAAACACAACATATAATAAGTAATAAACTTAAATAAGCTATTTCATGATATTCATTCATACTTTAATAGTATATAAATAATACTAAAATAACACAAAGAAAGATCAATAAGAATAGTTGCCTAAACCTAAAAAACTTAGTTAGAATTTTTGCCTTGACAAATACATAAAATAAGTTTAAGTATTAAAATTACTAAAACCTAAACTGAAATAAAAAATAAGTTAACGCTAAATAGGAAATTAAAAAAGACAAAATTATGCAAAGAAATTACTAAAACTTTCAGTTCATAATATTCATAATATTAATAAACACTATGATTGTATCTGAATAATACTAAAATAACCCTGATTTAAATCCCGAAAAGGATTAATAAGAACAGTTGTATGTAATTAAAACTGCACAATTTCACCCAATATTTGTGTGTGCTATGCATTTTATGTATGTAAATGCATTTCATGCATTTCACTATTTGTTCACTATTTTGCACAAGAAATCTAGCGTATTTCGCTCACTCATGAGGATGAACTGAAGATGTAGACACCTCACACAGAGCTGACATGTTTTAAATCAGTGATCCCTGTCAGTGTTCGAACTAAACCGTGGACTTCGGGGGAGCCAACCTTTTTTTATTATTATTATGGGGGGGGGGGGCTGCGTGTTCGTGCGCTTGCGCGTGGACTTACAATGACTTACTTCTTGTGTTGTCATCCCGGCGGGAGGTGTGCTAACAGGGCTTGCAGCAGGTGAATCGGTCGTTTTTCCATGGTGGCTATATGATGCTGTATGATGCTAACTGCAGAATGGATTTCAAGGACTGCGCGCACAGATCTACGGCCAATGTTGAATCCAACGTTTATATTTTTTCTACGAATCTTTGAGTTAACGTACTAAACATGAGTGGAATGAATTTGCACCGCAGCGCCCCCACACCTTGATGCTCATGACAAGAAGAGCATGTATAGTTATCTTTATTGAAGTGAATTAGGTTTAAACCGCCGTCATGCATGAATGAATGATATTTTTGCAATTTTAAACATAATAATCCACGATGATCACATTACACAAAACTGAAATTGCACGTCAAAATAACACAGTCGATATTTTTTGAGACCCCCCAAAATTTCACAAATCACGTTTTCAGGGGCGCCCATGTCTTATTAAGGGGAGCCGAGCTCCCCCTAGCTCCCCCGTAGTTCGCACCCTGATCCCTGTACTGAGTCTGAAGCTCAAATCAACCAGCTGTGAAATCCGAAGGCAGATTGAGTTTAAAATTACCGCTTCCATTAATTAGCATGAAGAGTGTGGCGGCCTCCGTCAGAACGTGTGAGCATGACGCGCGCTGATCGCTGCGGCTGTGCAAAGTGAAGTTTGCAGGATTGTGGGTGGAAACGAAGTGTGAATTTCGCAGAAGACGCGTGGAAACAGGTGTTTGTGTTCCACGCTCAGGCGTCCCGATCTGAAAAATGACACCCTTAAAAGCCAAGTTAATTAATTTTGAGCAGTTCTGTGTCTTAGACAGTACAGCCTGTCACCAGAAGAACTAAGATGATGGGTTTGATTAAACTGATACACATTTACTTTGAACGCAGTGTAAGCCTTGGATAAAAGTGACTGCTGAACATGAGCATTTTAATTAGGAATATATTACTCCACAGAAATCAGTGGCAGTGCTGTGAATGTGTGTGCTGTCTGGATCCAAAATTTACTTAAGATTTTTGACCGGCAATAAAATTGGACTTTGCATTTTTGTTAATTGGTTTTTTAAATGGTTTGAGTAAAAATAAAATAAAATAAAATAAAATAAAATAAAATAAAATAAATAATGAATTTTTAATTCATGCACTTCGATTACACAAGCAAATGTTCATTATTTAAAGGATGTTTAAAATTTGACTTAAAATATATTAGGTTTAGATTGTCAAATTTTAATTGCACGATTTGCTGATGAAGTAAATTAATAACATCTATCATCTAAAAGTAGAACTTGCAAAAAAAAAAAAAAAAAAAACCTACATAAAAAAAAATCAAAGAAACAATTAATTTACTTTTATCAATGAATGAATTGAGAAAGATTTATAGCAATATTTATACTGTATTTTTAAACGATAATGAAAATTTGCATTTTATTAAATGGTTTATTAGATGTTTGGAAAACAAACAGATAAATAAATAATCTTGGTATTTGAATGAATCATCCTTAAAATCCCTAAATTTTAACCAATAGCATGCTTTGCTGATTAAGTAAATTAATAACATCCAGAGTACAAAATGAAAACTTTAAAATCACCAAATGCAAAAATCACATTATTTTTATGAAAAGGTTTGGATCAAAAACAAACAAACAAGAAGGTTTGAAGAAAACAAATGAAGCTATTACACTGAAAAATTTAAAACTATTAAAACTAAAAATTGAAATTAAGCTGACAAAATATTTTAAGCACATAACAAAATTACTAAGAAATTGGATGCTAAAAGATAAAACATAAAAGCTAATTCAAGATGTTAATAAATGCTATTATAGTATACAAATAATACCTCACTGAATTAATCAACAGCCTAAATGTTGCAGTTCCTAACAAAGTTATTGGCCAACTATTTCATTTACTCTCCAAAGCCAAGTTTTACTGGCACTCGGTTTCTTGTATTGTTAATTTTGGACCCTGTGTGTAATATTAATACACACACAACGTCTGAATGAAAGGGCTTTGTTCTCCAAGTGTCTGAAGACAAACTACACGCAGGTCTGGAGAAAACAGCGTCAAAGCGAACCTCTTTAACTCGGCGGAAACTTTAATAACGCTGGCGATTATTCATGCCGCATAATGTCCTCGGAGCGATAGGAGCCTCAGGATGGCGAGAGATTCTCTTCGCCCAAGTTAAACCTATTTTTAAACAGACGGCTGACTGCAGGGAGAAACACAGGGGATCATTCATCCTGACAAACACGGACATCATTAAAAAAAACACCCACTGCTCTCCTCCTCCTGCTCTCCATACCGACTGCATCAAAGAGGACGCTTTATCTGCCTCGCGCTTCCGGTCCATTTCTCTGCTGGTGAAGTCAAACATAAGAAGAAGTAGGCTTGTCGATTTAATGCAGTAATATGGTGTGTGATTAATTACGGAAAAACCCGTCCCACCCAGACCTGTCCATCATCTTACGTTGATGAACATGATGCAGGACGACTGACTGCATGACACAGCCTGTGAGAATACAGTACGCCCTAAATTCAAGATATGATGGCAGAAAATGCCCCGTATGAGTTTTTGCTTTATATTTATATCAGATTATATAGTTTAGCAATATCAAATGAGCAAGAGAGCTGTTTTACCCCAAATATATGTACGATTGCAAATGTGATATTGATTTGATAGTTCAATAAACATGAAGTTAATATTGTGTTCCATTTTAGACACAGTATTGTCTATTTTTGTGCGATTTCCGCCAACGGAAATAGTATCAAACAAAGCCATAGCAGAACAGTTGCAGGTCTCAGAGCAAAGCACTTTTTTTTTTTTTTTACTAAATGAATCCATTGTTTGGAACAAATCAAGTGGGTGAATGATTCAGTGACTTATTCATAAAGACAGTCGATTGATTTGTTTCTGACTGAATCAGCTGTTTAAATAAATCAAGTGGGTCAAAGATTCAATGACTCATTCATAAACAGTCACACTTGCTTCGTTTCTGATTGAATCAGTCGACTGAACAAATCGAGTGAGCCAATGATTCAGTGACTTATTCATAAAGACAGTCAATTGATTTGTTTCTGACTGAATCAGCTGTTTAAATAAATCAAGTGAGTCAAAGATTCAGTGACTCATTCATAAAGACAGTCACACTTGCTCCGTTTCTGACTGAATCAGTCGACTAAACGAATCGAGTGAGCCAATGATTCAGTGACTCATTCATAAAGACAGTCACACTTGCTCCGTTTCTGACTGAATCAGTCGACTAAATGAATCGTGTGAGTCAATGATTCAGTGACTCATTCATAAATAGTCACTTATTTTGTTTCTGAATGAATCAGCTGTTTAAATAAATCAAGTGAGTCAATGATTCAGTGACTCATTCATAAAGACAGTGAAATTCCGCCACCTACTGGTGCTTTTAGTATCATCTTTAGAGATTCATTTCATTGAAAAAAAAATATTTCATGTTAATATTCTTTTTTTTGTTTGTTTGTTTTTAAACAAACCTATTAATACCCATTTATTAGTATCATTTATGCAATGTTGAATCAAACTATTTCATTCTAAAGATACTTTTATGTAACGTCTACTAATGCTTTTCTCATGTAACACAATAATGATTTTTATGATGGGAGATTAATTTGCAGTTAATTTGATTTATTAATCGGCACATTATGTAATTAATTAGATTAATTTTAATTTATTGACAGCCTTAATAATAAATAATAATTAGCTGTTCCAAACCACAGGCTTATCACATATTAACTGGTCTAGACCAGATTCATGCATCATGTGTCCACTGCAGTCCAGATACATCAAACTGGTTTGCTTCACAAACCGTGTTTGGATTTCAGCCTCAGGCGACACATCCACCGACTGATTGATGTATATTGAACATAAAAATGACATATAATTCACACGCTCCAACCTGATTGGCTGACTTCTATCATTTCATTCAATGTCAAGTTTTTATCAGTCCACCTGGACACAATTTCAAAGTTAGCAGGTTGATACAATGAGCATCTGTGAGGAAAAAACTCACTGTATTTGAAGATGTTTGTGAGATTCATGGCATTGAGTCTTTGAAAGACATTGTTAGTAGCAAGTTTTCAAGAATAACCTGCTACAGTCAGGTCCATAAATATTGGGACATCGACACAATTCTAACATTTTTGGCTCTATACACCACCACAATGGATTTCAAATGAAACG
>JAFVLL020006731.1:0-11401 GCA_021397915.2 Tor tambroides
AATAAAGATGTCAGATCGTGCAAATGAGCCGCGCGTCACTGGAGGTTATCAAGTCAACTGAAAATCGCTAGACTGGGGAAAACAGTTGTAAATCAAGAGTAGTGAAATATATCGGTTCCATTCATGTTTTTCTTGACTGATGTTTTATGGCAGCCTGTTTGAGTATAAGCAGCGGTGGAGCAGCAAGTGCAGGCGCTGTCCAGAGTGCTGAGGACTCTGAGCCAGATCCCGCTCCAGCCGCCACCCAAACGCTCCAAACTCAGATGTGAAAAGACAGATTTAAAGAGTCAGAAGCCGATGTACAGTACAGCCTAGTCAAACTGTAATTTTACACGTTTTACGCATGTTCTTTCTTTGTTTTAAACTATATAGGCTAAAAGCAAAGCATTTAATAAAACCACCTTTGTTTATTTTGTTTCTAAGAGAGTTTGGAAGGCTTGGGGTCTTAATAACAAATAACCAATACATTTAATTGAAGAATTCAAATAATTGAAAAACAGTTGTAGGAGTGCTGTTTTCATGGATTCTAAATTCGCACAGAATTGAATTCTTGACATTCTGCCACCCAGTGGCTTAGATTTGAAACTGTTGGACGCTTTCCCAGTGGCTTAAATTGGTCCTGTATGCTAATGTGAGCTAGCTACATGTTAATCTTATTTATTCAATGAGAGAGAGAGAAAAATCGAGAAAAAATGAAATAGAACTATAAATAGAATATAAACTCAGGAGATGAATTATGGTACTTCAAAATCACCAGTCTTACACCTCAGGTTGGACATCATATCGGATTTAACGCGGATGAAAACGAGGCTGTGATTGATAGACTTAGGCTACAGACTTTGGAACGTGAAGGTTCTAGTAACAAGTAATTTAACATCTAACAACTTTCAGAACTGGACTTTCTTTCTTTGTTCCTTTCTTGCTTGCTTCTTCTTCTTCTTCTTCTTCTTCTTTTCTTTAAGACGTTTATTCAAACTTAAACAAGTTGCAATAATCCCTTAAGCGCACTGTTAGCCTATTTCTATCAATCACAACTTTGTTGACTCCTGTCAAAAATTAAATATGGCGCAACCCTATAGTCTATAAGATTTTTAATAAAATTCACGTGGTATCCAGTTTGGTCCTGAAAGCTTTTATAGACACTGGACATTACAGCCTGCTTGCCGAGACTAGGCTTCCCGCCTGAATCTGGAGAATTTGAAACTTTTTGGCTGCTAATTGCTTCTCTTTAAGTTTGACAGTTATGCGCGGAGGTGTATAAACAGGCTATTCTGATATGTAACTAATTTCCTTAAAAAAAAAAAAAAAAAAAAGAATGTTATCTTCCTTAAAAGACAGAATGCAACTCTCCAAACGAACCAATTTAATGGAAGCCAGATATCTTCTACCTATACTCAGACAAGTCTGACTATTTTAGACTAATTTAACTGGTAACATTTTGACAGCCTGCCGAGTGAGTCCCAATTATAAGCAGACGGGATCGAGCATGTTCCTGTACAGATGTTGCAGTTCTTTGTAGTTTAGAAAAGGCTTGGTCAAGATCCCTCAACAGTTTTCAACAGCAAATGTGTCTTTTTCTGGCACAGGTTCTAAAAACTAATGGACCTGGCATTTCGAGAAAAGTTATCTGTCCGTTTAAAAACAGTAGGAGAATAAAGATTGTTTAAAAAGCCCGATAGGAGAATGACTAGGTATTTTACTTTTTTTTTTTTTTTTTTTTTTTTCTTATGTTTATCTGGAATCACTTGAAATAAAGTGTCGTATCCTGATGTTTTCTTCTAGATCCCTCGGTGCATGGGAACAGTCATGGTGCGCAGATTTTGCTCAGCTAATGAGCACACTTCACATCTGTTTCGTGTTCTTTGAAGTGTGTCACCGAGAGATGAACATGCACTTATTTATGGACAAATGAACAGCAGATTTGACAAAACGGTTAGCAATAATAATAACAAAGAGCAAAACAAAATATATTCGATTTAAAACCGTGTATTTAGGCTATGCCTATAGCGTATGCCTATGCGCTATGTAATCCGATTCGGGTGATACATTTGTGAAGAAAACGAAAACTGAATCATTTCAAAGAAAACTAATTTTAGAAAGATAAAGAAATTCATATTGTAATGTGTACATTTCATCTTCTGTTTAACTACCTGTTGTCTGTCTTTCAAAGGTGATTTACAGAATAGAGTGTTACTGCCATCTAGCGGCAGAAGGGGGACTAACCAGCGGCAATTGCATGTGAACGTTTGGTAAATTTCTGTTGTCTTGTATAATACGGCTACCGTGCATTAAAAAGTTCGTCTTAAAAGAAACTATACTTATGTTCAGGGGAGCAACGGAGGAGGGAAAAAAAAACTTTCTCCGCTATTTACAAAGGGAGATGGAAAGTGGCAAGCAGTGGGCACTTGGAAGCTAAAGGGTCTCGCATCAGCGTCACGTCTGTTACGCATGGCTAAACGAGACGATCCGACACTGCGCACGGAGCTCAGAGTCTCCTCTGTGTTTTATATCTGCTGTCACTTCTTCTCGGGGATCTGCACAGTATGTCTCTAGTGCTGCCGCTTCACTGGCACCAGACAGAAGATGGAAATACAGCATATTTTCCATCTGCTGTTAGATTAAAGGGACAGCCCATAAATCAAAATTCTGTCATCAATTTCTTACCCTTAAATCGGTACAAACCTGCATGATTTCTGTGAAACACAAAAGAGGATAATTTGAAGAAGGTTAACTATGAATTTCACTGCATGGAAGGAGGAAAGCTGAGAGATTTATCTTAATATCTTCTTTCAAAGAAAGGCGTACAGGTTCGGAATGATACAAGAGTGAGAAAATGATGACAGAATTTTCAACTTTGGGTGAAAATGAATCACTTTATCCTTTTAATGCCATTAAATTAACCATAGAATTGGCTGCTTTGCAGCTATTGTGTTTGAGATGGGTCTGGGTGAATGAATTTGTAAATAACATTACTTTGCTATAGGAAGATTCTCTCCTCCAATCAGAAAAAAATTAACCTGGATCTAACAAACTTAAGCAAAAAGCAACAGTGCTGCATTCCATTTAGAGGCATTTTACAAGTATATAATAGCAGATCCCAGATCAGTTCACAAAAGCTGCTTACACTACAACATATAGAGTTCTGATATACACAGGCCAACAGCACTGGGAATTTTCTGTGTTTATATTGTATCATACAATAAATATACTGTCAGTGTGTACATTAGTGGTAAGGATTCTTCAATGACCATTTCTGCAGGTCACATGGTTATATCAGTATGTGGCGATAAGTATTAGTGCTAGGAGCACATTATTGAATCATTCCTTTGTTTTGTTTTTTCAGAAACAAAACGCGTCATGCAGCATAGATCCTGCTTTTGTTTTGTTTTTTAACTAACTTGTATGATGGAGATAAGTAATTGCCAATACTGGGTCTAAAATGTAAGGTACTCTTTCAGTATACTGAACTAGCAATATCGCACTCGTATTTGTGCAGTTGTTGTGATGATAATGCTTAAATCATGACACATAATTAAATGAGATGAAGATCCAGCTGACGTCTCCAATGACAGCATAGTGCAGTCTTGGCACCACTAAGTATTTCAGTGGCCGGAGAAGACATAAAATGAGCGTGATTCCATAAAAACGGCAGATGGCACTATGATTAGATGAGATTCTGCCATTTTCAGTAGCCTATATGACCGTGCTGATGTTGTGGTCTTAATGAGCAAGTGCATTGGATTTTCCACAACTATAATCACAGCCATGGTTCAACCACCCCATAACAGCTGTCCTTCACACAGTTCAGAGCTCTGGCCACACTGATTATTTAAAGAGAAAGAAGGATGAAGCTGTGTGCCACACTTTGGCATTGACTAGTCAGTTGATTATTGAAAAAAAATAAATAAATAAAATACAGAGAGGCATATACTGTATAGAGATAGCCTTCATACACAGACTAAGCCCCAAATTTTGTTTATTCTTTAAACATTCTATTACAAGATCCCTTATTAATGAATAA
Source organism: Tor tambroides (assembly GCA_021397915.2). Lineage (NCBI taxonomy): Eukaryota > Metazoa > Chordata > Actinopteri > Cypriniformes > Cyprinidae > Tor > Tor tambroides. Next base: position 4,022 of record JAFVLL020006731.1, read on the forward strand.
ACAGCAAGAAAAAAAAAAATTACGCTAAAAATCAGCAAAATGTTTTGTTTAGAAAATAAGTTAATATGTGAAAATGCACTGTCTAGACAAAACACAAGACATAAATGCAGCAACATTTCCTTTACATATGCTTTTAAAACAAAATGTTTATGAAAAATAAATAACTCTGGAACAAAGATGAACATTTCCTTTGTGAACGTTTGAGGTGTCACAATTTCTAATTTTCATACTGTGCAGAGGCACCATGCATACAATGCATGGGAAAGTAAATCATAGCAAAATAGTGACTAAACAGCACTACTGTATAATCACTACAGTAACAAGCTTTGACCAATTTTACATTTCAAAGCAATGGACTAAACACTGCCCGGGAATGTTTTCTATCTATTCAAAAACATAGCTAAGATATAAAATATTAGCCATTGTGCTCTGCTGTCTGAGAAACCCGTTACAGTGAGTTTCTCAACAGAATTACTTTACAGCATTGGCAGCCAAGAAGTGTAGTGTAATTCATCAAGAGAGAAGTGTAGTGTATGTATTCATCAAGACAAGGTGCAATGATAAAATAGTAGATGCACTGTCACAGACAAATTTACAAATGATATTAGCATAATAGTTCATGAAATGTTGAAATGTATTTAATCTTATTCATTTGGAGGTAGTCAGAAATGTATATGGCCAAATTGAATTTTTTGTTTAAATTTGAATATGTTCTTATGCTTCCTGGACAACAGGGAATCTGTCAATCAATTATTGGGCTAATAGGTGAAACTTCAATTGTTAGGTGTGGCTTTAAAAGAAAACAACTGTCAGAATAATGTTTAACAATAAAAGTCTCGACTGATCACTTGTGATCAGATCAACTGAGACAGATGTTCTTATACCTAGTGCAAACAGGGCCATAATCAAAGCCAAATTATTACACTACCAACCTAATTGATTTTAACATCAGCACAAAAGGTGAAGATCTGTTTTGTCTGGCTCCGCCATTGCAGCTGGTGACCTTGAATGTTTATATCTCAGGAGGGTTTTACGTTTTCATCGCTCTGATTTGATCTGTTAATGGGAGGGAAAAACAGAACAAGGATTTAAATCATTATACATTTTGATGCATTTTCAGATAAAGATGAGATCTTAAATTGTTGCATTAACTGGACCAAACTAAAACACTGAGTAGAGGAAAACAGATGTCTGTGGACTTCATTTAATTGTTATTGACTTACTCAAATGCACCTCAAACAACAAGAAGGAAAGGGGGTCTGAAATAGTTTTGGGCTGTATCTAATCTTTTGAGATACCATCATAATATTATTTGCCTTTGAATTTTTTCTATAAGGCCGAAATGAAATGTAAATTGGTGCAAGAATAAATACAGCCCAAACATGAATTCTAACAGTTAAAGTTAAATTTAACTGTTCAATTAACCAAGGATCGGAACACATCTGGGAACTTAAACTTCAGTACTTACTGTGCAATTTGTTCTATGAGTGAAATAAAACACAAGAATATAAAAGGCATTGAACATTTTAAACAGTTTATATAGTATATACATTTTTTGGCACCCTTAAGCATTTCAGCTCATCTCTGTAGAAACTAACAATTCAAAGACAAACAGGAAAGTAGATGCTCAAAACATGGAATAGGTGTATTTACCTTGCAGCCAGTCTACACCCTCCTGAAGACCTTCGCCTTTCACTGCATCACTTGCACTGTAATTTATTAAATATATGAATTTAATATACTGTATGTGTACTAAAATATTTCACAATACTACCGTTTTTACTGTATTTTTGATCAAAGATCAAAACACTGCTTTGGTGAGCATAATAAACTTCTAAATATTTTTACAGACTCATAATATATATACATACATACATACACACACACACATATATATACACATACATACGTGTGTGTGTGTGTGTGTGTGTGATATATATATATATATATATATATATATATATATATATATATATACACACACACACACATACATATACATGTAGATTTATATATACACATATACATACATACATTCATACATACATATATATATATTTGGAGAAAAATAAAATAAAATAAAATAACTAAAACACACACACGCACAACCTCCTCAGCATTATTCAGACACGGCAGGTTTACCCTGAGGAGATTAAGCAAATTCGTCACAGACGTACTTTGTGATTGTGTTATTTACATCTGAATTGAACATGTCTCACGCAACCTTTGTAAAAATCAAAGAGCAAATTACCTACCCTGGCGAGCTCAGGGTTCCTCTGAAAAATCTAATTCCGTCTGGATAGGAATGCTTGTCACTACGGTATGTAACGCTTTTCCTCATTTATTATGACATTTGTTGAAATCTGTAACTAAAGCTAAACCTCTTAATGCGCTGCCTGCTGCATTAGCTTGGTAATTTATGTACTTCTGACATCCCATCCAATGTACAAAGAAAATTAAATCAATAACAAGTCCCTTAATTGTGTAATATAATTAAAGAGTTACGTTTAATCAATAATGCATACATAATAATTATTTCTTTTATATAAACCTTGTTTATTTTAAGTCCTTCCACTTTTCCCACATCTTGACAAACAGACCTTAAGCCTGCACGATTTTCGGCTCTCCCACACGAAAGATTGACATCGTGAAACAATCGTGGCCAATCAGAAATCGCTGCGATTGCTTCACGATGCCAGTCTTTCGTCTGGGACAGCCAAAAATCGTGCAGTGTGTTTCGGGCTTTAAGCCCCGTTCACATCAAGAACGATAACTATAAATATAACTATAAAGATAACGATAGCGTCCAACCAGAATGATAATGCGGCTGTGAGGGATAGAAGTAGCCTACAGTGCATTCAAAGGATTGTGCAGTGCGTTCAAATTTCGGTAGACAAAAATTCAATTAAACAGTTCTGAAATTTGTGAATTGTGAAAATTATGTGATTTAGGATCTTTTAGTGCTTGCCATTGTAAAGACTGCAAGTCTATCTCTAACAGATAACAGTTTTCATCCTTGTTAAATTCAGCATGACGTCTAATCTAACTAAGGTCTATAGACTCTCCAATTCCCAATCAATAATCATTTCTGAGATCCCAATCTCAACCAAATCACTATATGAAACGCCTTACAGATGTGCAATTAATAACTGTAACTTAAACAGTGTTTAGAAAACAAACCTTGTCAGAATAGTGCTTTCCATTTTTTTAAATTATGCAAATTGTTTCAATGTAAGCAGACCACAATCTAACGAAAAATAATTATTTTGTTTTCTTACCAAATATGCCATGGTTTGTCCTTAATGCTTTCCAGACACAAGAGCTGGGAGACCTTTACTGCGGACAGTGCATCTCTGAGGTCCATCTTGTTGGCAAAGAAGAGTATAGGTATCCTTCTGTGTTTAATATCTAAGCATGCCCAGGAAAAAAAAAAAAACATATATGAGCATTAGGGTGCTTTTAAAGGAATTCACCCAAAAATGAAGATTTCCTGAAAATGTACTCCTCCTAAGGCCATCCAAGATGTAGATGAGTATGTTTCTTACTAACATGCAGCTTTCTGCTTCACAACATGTTAACTGATAAACTGGAGTCGTGTGGATTATTGTGATGTGTTTATCAGCTGTTTGGACTCTCATTCTGACGGCACGCATTCACTGCTAAGGATCCAGTGGTGAGAAAGAGATGCAATGCTAAACTTCTCCAAATCTGTTCCCATGAAAGAACAAACTCATCAGCATCTTGGAAGGCCTGTGGGTGAGTACATTTTCAGCAAATTTTCATTTTTGGGTGAACTGTTCCTTTTCAGATCTAACTGAAATTGATGACTAAAACACGGATTACTGAAAAATGTACCAGGGTGATTCAAAAGGGTGTCCAGCTCTTCTTTTGCCACCACCATTCTTAGTTTATCGCCACTGTCAATCACAAATATGATGGCCTGACCCTCCCTGAAAACAACATAACAAGGATAAACACAAAAAACACAGATCGATTCTAAAGTAGGCAATGGCACTCCATTAGCTCAGTAAACATAATCAGATAAGCCTATATGAGAGAAACTCACTTATAATAGTGCTCCCACAGATTTCTGTATCTGCCCTGCCCTGACATGTCAAACACTGTGAAAGAAAGACTATGGGGAAAATAGGGATATTGTGTTAGTAAGATTTTGAGAAAGGACAAATGATTTTCGGACGCTAAGAATTGAATGACATTATCTATAGTTAACGCTTTCAATTATTCACCTTGATGTCTTAAACTTTTCAATGCTGAAACCTATAGTTGGGACAACGTCTTGAGCCTGAGCCTGCAAGGAAAAAAAAGCACAATTGTGATCTCACATACAAAACAGAAATCAAATGAATAAACAAAAACAAACTGGTGAAGACCAAACTATTTTATACTCGGGTTCACAGACAGGAGTGAGACATACATTGGATGGCTTTAGCTGGTTGATGATGGTAGTTTTTCCACTGTTGTCCAGACCTAAACACAGCACGTTCACTTCCTTCTTCTTCAGGCCCAGCCACCCTGCAAGCTTGTCAAAAAGCCCCATTTGCCTATTTGGATGGGACGCTTCTGCAAAGAGATCGCATCAAAGACCTTTTAGTATTCGATGGAGACGGGGCATCGTTGGCTATCAGCGGCTGGTCTGATAAGAAAATGAGCTTGTTCTCTTCTTTTTTAATAATCCGATTTAAGTGAATTAACTTGAGCTGCGAGCAGACACACAGCTTGCAACCTGCACTAAAGGCTGTAGTACACGAACCTAATTAATTACGTGCATTACGTAAATCTGTAAACTCGCAGCAGTGTGTGCATGCCCGTATCGTGGGTCTAAAGAAAACACCCACCACCTGTTGTGTATCAGACTACAGTAGCCTATATGAAAAGCATATTTCAGTCGCATAACATAGCTTTACACATCCATGCATCCATCCATCCATCAGAGATACAGAGATAGCGGTATTATGACGTGTGGAAATGTCGTAGGTCAGAAACACATGAACGGACAACCGTAAAAGCGTAATCTACGAGAACAGCCTGTAATCCTTTGAGCTCATTAGCACACGGGCTAGCGCTCCACATACACGAGACTGCTAAAATAATCCAAACACTTCCGTTTCTGCCGTTTGTTCTCTTAAACACTCAAATACATCCACATCCACACGGTTGACATTTTCTGCAAAGCTAAGGTTACTGTTTCCATATTTGTTGCAGATGACGGCTAGCTGGTTGGCTAACCTGCTCTTTCAGTCTACTGTACATGGAAAAATCTTTCTTACTTTTCTGCTCTGGCTCTGCTCAAGTTGTATGTTGTCTATGTTTTGGTTAAATGTGATTTCGCATGCATAAGTCCCATTCATATACGTCCAGTGCAGCTGGAGAGACGCAAACACACTTCCCTGGCGTCCTGGAAACCCAAATCTCCCACACACCGCTGCTAGGAGACCGATGACGCCTCTTCTCTCGACTCACATGTTTACTTCCGAGCGCCATCACATGGACAAGGTCAGCTGCTTCTTCTTCTTCTTCTTCTTCGATTTTATGGCGGGTAGCACCAACATTAAGGTGCATTATCGCCACCTGCTGTATTGGAGTGTAACAAGGTCAGCACTGTAGCTTTGCGTAAAAAAAAAAAAAAAAAGATTTCCAGAAATCGTACGCTATTGACGTACGTTGTACGTTATTTGTCATGATTTCTGAAACATGCGAATCGTTTTTATAAAAAAAGAGGTTTTTTTTAAATAACAATAACTTTCAAAAATGTCTTCACCTTTTGCTATTTTTATGTCACAGGCTTGACTATGCTTTTTTTTTCTTTTAAAAGAATATTTTCATAATTTTGTTGTCCAGTACGCAGACATTCAGTCTCAAACTATGAAAATCTGATGTTATGAATTATTACAATCTAAAATAAGATTAATCTAAACATTCACAAATTCAGTGTGAAAATGCCTTATTTCCCTACGTCTGGCAGTGTCAGTGAAAAGCATGTTTAAGTTTAAAAATAGTATTTAATTGTGTTTATTTAGGATACAGAAAACAAGAGCTGTGAAATTAGGCAAAACAATGAGCCTAGCAAATTAAAAGATAAATTACAATTCTACTGTGATATTCAAATCCGTATATACACAAATTAAATATATTAACATGATTATAAAAGTCCACAGGTCCAAAAGTGCCAATAGTTTGGCTAAAGAAACTCTTATTACTAAAATGTCAAGTTTTTAAAATGAAATGAAATTACATTAATTAATAAATGGGACCAGAAAGAATTGTAACACAGGTTAACTGAAGCAAAGCTTGTTGTACAACTAGTTTTCTTTGATAGGCTACCCAACTTGGTCTTTGTGTCACAACCCATTAGCATAGCATTCTTTACACCGTACTGTTTAAGCTGCTATATTATTATTATTTTAAATAAACATAATGGTTTGAAAACAGTATTTCAAGTTAAGCATTTTATTGATGATAATCACTATTTTGTAACAACCCACAATATAGTTCCTGGCAGGAGTGGAGAGAGAATCCCCCCCCCCCCCCAAAAAAAAACAAACAAAAAAACAAAAACAAAAACAAACCTAGTGAACTCACCATTTGGGGTCTATTTTTCATTATGCCTATACATTAGGGAAAATAGATGACTGGGTTTCATTAGATATTTGACTGTTATAGTCAATATGTAAGGTCTATAATTACATCAATAGTTAACATTTTTAATCAAATTGATTACATTTTATGATGATTAATTTAATCTCAAAATCCACTTTTTGGACTGTTTTTGCTTGTAATTGGTGCTTGATCTGTGCATTTCGCTCTCTCCTGATTCAGACAAAACAACTTCACTGGAGAAGATGACTGTATCCAAGGAAGCAACAGTTTAAAGTTAAAAACACTGTGATGGATTTGCTTATTACAAACTTGCAACGTGGATTGTTGTGATGTTTTAATCAGCTCTTCTTCTGACGGCACCCATTCACTGCAGAGGATCATTGGTGAGCAAGTGACGTAATGCTAAATTTCTCCAAATCTGTTCTGATGAAGAAACAAACTCATCTAAATCTTAAATTGCCAGGTGAGGGTGAGGTTTTTTTTTTTTTTTTTTTTAAGCAAATTTTCATTCTTGGGCAAACTATTCTGACCTGCAAATACTGTTACAACTAAATTGCATGTAGCTTCTTCATGATTTCGTTTTGTAATATATTAGAAAGCAAAACCACAGTCCATATTATAATAAATCATTTTTTGATCGTGATCGACTCACAAAAAACACAAGAAATATCTGTTATCATTTATTTTTACAAACATTCAACCTATATCACCTTTATCTCTCTGTACTCTTTATAAATTATAAAAAATAATGTACAATTAGTT
>JAFVLL020006732.1:0-10202 GCA_021397915.2 Tor tambroides
CACACACACACACATTTGATCACCTGAGACACACACACACACCTGATCACCTGAGACACACACAAACCACCTGATCACCTGAGAGACACACACACACACACACACACACGAAACACATTTGGACACAAACACACAAAAAATCAGCAAGAACATTTTGACCATCACTAGAGATCATTCAGACTAGAATAGTCTGATTCAGGCCCATAAGAATGACTCACTATAAATCATGGCACATCAGGAAATTCATCACGTTTCCTGAAAGACACCTGAAAGCATTTCAAATACACAACTCCAAAACATCAGATAGTGAATCAACACTCCTATAGACTCATATCTACAGAATACATACCTTCATTCTGTATCTCTGTACTGCGTCATTTTTCATGCTAGCGTCTCCTTAGGATAAATCGCTTGTGTCGTCATGTTCCTCATTCATAAGCTGTTTGGATAAAAGCAGCTGCTACATAAATAAATGTCAATGTAATAATGAAGCCTATATAAAGATCTAGAGACTGTTGAAAAAACAAACCATCTGTCAATGCTGTACTAGACTCAATTACCCACAATCCTCAGGGGAGACTGATCTAAATCTAGAGGCTGGCACTAACACATCAAGACCCCTATTACCTGGGGGAGGGGCTTACCATGCAAATTAGGCTCATTAATATGCTAAATGGATTTATTTCAGTGCATCTCCATCACAAACAGGTGAGAGGATACTATCAGTCACGGGGTGGGTGTGTGTGTGTGTGTGCGTGCGTGCGCGTGCGTGCTTGTGTGTGTAATTATCTCAGTGATGTATTACTGTCCTAAATGTCCTCCACACTTTGGCGTCTCTGTGAACCGGCGCTGGAGTCTCGCCCGACCCATGAGGACAAAATGAGCCATTGGAATGCACTAAAATACATGTGTGTGTGTTCAACTCCAATGACTGCTGAGCATTGGTTATATTTATAATATTTACATTAAGAGGCACATTCTGGTTTAACTCGTCCTCGTGTAGATGTTTAACACAGCCATCTGCCGGTAATTTACACCAGAGACATTTGCTCATAAACCCGCTCTAATCCAATCAGCACAAGCGACTGCACATCGCTCGTGTCGTTTAACTGATCGCTCTTAATGTGCACCCTTAATCTCTCGCCCTCCTGCTCCACGCAAATCTGATTTTACATCTGTAATTACAGAAAGAGGCCTGAGATCTCACGTCTGACAGGCTGCACAAGGCGCTTCATTTCTGAGGAAAACACACATGAAATGATATTAAACAGTCCCCACATCATTTCAGGGCTCCCAGCGACTGAAAAGCATTTCCATAAACTATCAACAGAGTCATTTCTGTGCGACTAGTATCAGAAAACAGAACTGCGGAAGGAACGTTCCTGATCGCTCTCTGTCTGCAGCTGCTCAGGCGAACAGAAAACCCAGCAACAGCCACTAGTCTAGCACTCTAACAGTCTCGAGGAATCAGGTGCGTTTCTTAAGGACCAAGAACATGAGCAACATAACACACAATGTTTTAAGAAACGAGTCTTCTGAGGGGGTTTAACTCGGCAAACAGAGAACATGCTGATTAATGCAGAACAAATATCAAGACCTAAATAAGCACTTCACATTAATGTTAAATAAGTATCATGAACTAACACTGAACAACCATTTTTACAGCATTTACTTACCTAACTTAAAGTTGATTTATAAATGTACTATTTCTTTATAATTGTTAGCTAATGGAACTGTACATTAGTATATGCAGAAATCAACCAAAACGAAGACATGCTGTAAAAGCCGTTCATATTTTAGTACATGACACCTAATGCACAAACTAATGTTAACAAATTGAACCTTACTAAACCTAAAAAACCTCTGTCTCTTCTGCTGAGAGCTTCGGGTATCAGTTCAGAGCTGATAGCAAATCATCATTAGATGGTGAAATCGCTCTGTGATTGGAGATGAGAAGTCACCAACAAACCACTGGGTCAGCATCGATAACTAAAAGCATCACAATGAGGGAAATTTCAATTTTGGAAGAACTACTGCATGAAATGTGAAAATACATTCAATAGTAATTAGTGCTGTCAAAAAATTAATCGCGATTAATCGCATCCCAAATAAAAGTTTTTGTTTACATAATATATGTGTGTATACTGTGTATATTTATTATGTATATATAAATACAAACACATGCATGTATATATTTAAGAAAAACATGTTATATTTATATATTAAATATATTTTTATATAATATAAATTATATGAATATAAATATAAACTTTTAAATACATGTAAATATTTTCAAAATATATACTGTATGCGTGTGTCTTTATATATACAAAATAAATATATACAGAAGACACACATATATTGTGTAAACAAAAACTTTTATTTTGGATGCGATTAATTGCGATTAATCGTTTGACAGCCCTAATAGTAATATATAATACTGTATGTACTCAAACATACATTACATACAGTAAAAAAATGGAGCACTAGCACACCTTGATACCTCATCTAACCCTGAGGGGAAACACTAGACTACCTTGCTGAAGATTCCCCAGAGAAATAAATCTCTAACGCAGAAACTAATACAGAACTCACACAACGACTGCCCGTCCGTTTAACGAGATTATTCCCGCTGTGTCATTCCCAGAAAGTCAGAGTGAATAACTCAAGTTTCTGCCCACAAGCTGCTTTACATTTTCTCAAACACGTCGACACAGAGTGAAGGAAACACATCTCAATATCCTTTTTCTCAAAAGGACAAATGTTTCCTGCGGTCACAGCGGTGCTGCATTGGTATTCTGCTCTCAGTTTAGCCGAGAGCCAAGCGGTATCAAACTCTCCACGACTTCCGACTCGCATCCCAACACAGAAGAGAGAGAATACTGACAAACAAATGCAAAATGGAGAGCAGAATCTCAGCTTGTCTCATTTGAAAACCAATGAAGACTTTGAGTGGCCTGACAGAAGCAACACAGGCATCCCAACACCAGCTCCAAAGGCTCTGAACATACATGTAAAATATATGTACACATGCACAAATATATATATATATATATATATATATATGCATAAGTTTGCAATTCATGCCTCTTTTGTTAGGTTTATAGCCCACTTTGAGAATTTATACAAATATAAGAGACAAGATTATTTTTAAGCGATGCCCTACAGAAACTACATAAACTATTTCCCACAAGACAAAACATAATAACACTTTACTTCTTCTGTTCTTCATAATGTGCATTTTATTCTTGAGCATCAGTGAATGTTTGCAGCTTTTATAATGGTTGTGTTTGAGTCTCTTAATCGCTCTCGGTGTGAAAGCTGGATCTCAACTGCTGGGTAGGGTTCAAATGTGCAGAAGATGCTGGAAAACCAAAGAATGTGCAGGAACTGCAGGACTTTTCTGAAGAACGGTGGGCAGTTTAACTGCTCAGGAGAGAGAAGGGACTCATGAACCGCTATCAGAAAACACACACAACAGGAAGATACACAGCATCAGAAGAACCAAGAGCTCAACAGTATCATGTGTGTCAGTTCAGTCAATACTGTGTCTGTGAATAGATGCAGATATCTGTGAAAGAGCTTCATTAGGGCAGGACTACATATGATGTTTTATTAACAAGGTTCAGGAGGAACACGATCAGATAATCAACTAATTTGGCACAGGTGCAACTCGTTTAGCTAACCATCCTAACTAGCACAATATGTGTGTATATATATATATATATATATGCAGCCTACCTACCTCTGTCCAATGACAGTTTTCCGGCATCCCTCCTCCACCCCAACTCTTCACTCCTAATCTATTTTATCCCATATTAGCGATAGGGGGAGTTCTCTGGGTTCGGGCCATATTCCAGGCTCGGAGCCCTCCCCCAGGACAGCACGCCAAAATATGCTTACTATTGGCTATCAGATTAGATGTAAAGGTGAACTTGTGAAACAAAAAAAAGGACACTTCATGGCCCCTATTCTGCAGGTTCTTTGAAGTAAATGTACATTACATATCCAGCTATATATAAAGTGAGAGAATACCCTATACACATTAATACACATTTACATTTGTATAACATGTTCTGCTAACTACAGTTTTGACCACTGTGCTATTGGTCTTAAATGTGGAAAATATTTAAAATAGTGAAGGTGCCATAATTTAGAAATGCTACCAACAAAGACAATGTGAAAAACAATAAAATAAAGAACTGGCTGAGATAAGAGGTGAAGCACAGATGAGGTGAGATGAGGAGGGAAGATAGAGAGAAAGAAGACAGGAGAAGAGAATAAAAGCAGTGGGTCTGGAGGAGAGAGTAACGGATGAGTGTAGACGATTATAAAATGGATCTCGCCTGAGAAACTGGATTGCTTTCTGGAACTGAAGACAGCGAGCGATTGGGATTGAATTGAATGAAACTAGCTTTAGGGGAGAACAAAATATAAGAAGCAGTGATTCATCTCTCATAGAACAGCCTGAACCATCTAAAGGGCCAAACACAAAATGTCCAGAAGTGTCCATTCAGAACAGCAACAGAGAGACAGAGAAAGTCCAATCAAACCAGCACTACAGTCTGTAAGAATCAAGGGTTCTGTAGCATGACCATTACAACAGCCGAAACGTGCTCAATCGAACGGCATAAACAGAAGAATGAAGCACATCAAAATAGGGCTGCACGATTAATTGAAATTAAATCACAATAGTGATAAGAGAAAGGCTGCGATTGTCATGTCTTTCAGTGAAGCCCGGTTCTATTAGTAGTAGTAAAGCTCCATTCGAAGGCCAGAGGGCGCTCTCATGCAGAAACTCCAAATATACCCTGCAGAAGAAATCCAGGAAATCCCCATAGCAGTAGCTGAATAAACAGAAGATTTAACTGCTTCACTGATTCAACGTGACTAATAAACACACAAATACAACAATATATTATACTCATTATAATTTTCATTATTATAAAGTATATAATAATGCAATGCTAATCGACATAGCTTTTATCACTGCTTAGAACACTATGTAATATGTTGCATTTAAGAAGCCACATTCGACTGACATGAAGTGAGTTTGGAGTAAAAACATGTTATTAAATGTGGTATTTTCACATGCTTTCTGATGGATCAGCATTTACAATACAGAGTCATAGTTCACTGAGAAGCTACACAAACAGCTTTCATAATCACAGAACGATTTCTTCAATTTCATAATTGTGTGATTAAATTGGTCTGTGATTATGAACATGGTTTTGTGTAGCTTCTCAGTGAACTAAGGCTCTGTGTAGTAAATGCTGCTCCATCTGAAAGCATGTGATGGAGATTTACTACTGATCACAGAACCGGCTTTACTGACAAGATGCGCATGACAATCGATTCGATTAATCGAGCAGCCCTTCATCAAAATGCACGGAGCTAAATGTGAGACTACGAACGGCATCTGAAACCAGTTCCCCTGGATTCATCCAAACTTAGGTAAACACAAAGAGGCAGAACCAGCAGCGGCGCACAAGCATCTTACCTTCTTTGCAGTATTTCCCTCGGAAGCGCGTGTGGGAGCAGTCGCAGTGGACCTCGCCGAACTGGACGCTGCAGTATCCTCCGTTGAGGCAGGGGTTCTGCTTGACGCACAGATACTCCAGATCGTTATGAATGCCGTTGCTGTTGAGGAGAGTGGGAGGCATCTCGACCACCTTCAGATTGGAGATCAAACCCATGAATGGAGGCTCGTATTTCACCGTGCTGGACGTGAGAGCGGACAGACGCACGTCCGGAGGGATGCCCCCCACGAAAAGGTCGCTGACGACGGCCATTTCTTTCCGCTTGGACCGGACCTCCGCCACTTTGGTTTCCCCGTCCACCATCAGCATGGTCTCGCGGTAGTTTCGGGTGAGCAGCACCATGTGCCAGCGGTCATCGTTGACACGGGTCTCCATCTGCAGGCTGGCCGGTTCGGCGCAGTGGATGGCGAAGCGCAGCTGTAGGTGTCCGCCACCGATGAGCAGCTCCAGAAAGTCACAGTTCCCGCCGTCATCCAGGTACAGAACCAGCGCCTTGCTCACGTTGGTCTTCAGGCTGAAGCTGAGCTCCCCAATTGAACCGGCCTCCCAGCGGGCGTAGCGGGCCCACTGCCCCGGGGCTCCACCGAACTCCAGGGCCCCCGCCGACAGAAAGAATCCGGCTAACAGCAGGGGCCACAGGGGCCAGGGAGTGGACCAAAACTGGGACTGCATTTCACCCACCCCGATGATACCAGCTCAAAAACCTGCTCTCCGCAGAGGCTCAGAGTTTCTCTTTGACTTTGCCCGAGAGAAGGGAATGATCGTGGACCAGCTGAATTTCCAGCACAGGCACCTGCTGCCAGACAGGCCAGTTGTTCACTGGTTCTCTCTCTCTTTCTTGGCCTGTCTCCACTTTATCCAGACTCTATCCGTAGCCTCTCCATTGGTCGGTGCATTGGGCACAGGCAGGACGTGATGAGGGATAGATGGGAGATTCTGCTTTTTAGCCCCAGCTTGGTGGCCAATTTAAGTTTTCTCTGAAAGGCTTCCAATTGAGATTTCAAAGGACTGTGATTCTTGGGACTGAGGTTTCCTTCAAGCTGATGCTTCTAAAGGAGATGGAGAGGCGTGATGCAGCTATCTTGCGTCCTGTGGACCACAGGTGATGCTCATGGTGGAGTCTTTACCTGCGGTTAATTTGTCGATGTTCATCCAGATGGCCTTATCCTACATGAGGAATGGTCTACTGGCCTCCAGATTCTAGCATTCTCCAGACCTACAAGACAAAAGGGAATATCTGATTAGCTACAGCAGCATGCTGAATACAACCAGACAGGGTTATGGTTTCGAGACAGATACTCATTGACAAACATTCATCTGCGCAGACACTGGGATTTGAGGTTTGTGAGGTCATTCACATCTCTGCCCAGTAGAAATTGCCTGTGGTGTTTCAGATCTGTTCAATGTGAAAACAACCCGCTACATGCTAAATCACACAATCATCTTCAGAAAGTTTGAAATGGTGCCGTTTGTCAGGCCAGTGTGAACCAGCCTTCAGTGACCAGCAAACATAACACTCTGCCCAAAGTCATGTTTCAAAAAAAAAACAAAACACAAGAGAACACACAAACGCTCAGCCAGACCTGAACACTGACACAAATTCATTCTCGGTTCCACACACTGTATCATCTCTCATTACACTGATGTATCTTAATGAAGATCTGTGCTGAACACTGATGTTTATATTACGCCGCTGCTCTAATCTCATCTGAAACAAAATGGAGTCGCTGTCTGGAAAGGCTGATTGCTGCTCTTGACCTGTCAGCCTTCACTAAGACCTGCCCATTATTTCTGAAGAGAGAATTTAAATGCCCGCATGAAGCGCTCACAATTAAACACTCGTCTTCCTCCACCGGATCTCTCGGCTTAGCAGATCAGCCCTTCTTTAGGGGGAAACTATTCTTCAAACTTTAACTGCTTGTCATCCTTGTTTGCAAGTTGCTGCGAACAACAGCATCTGCTACATGAATAACTGTAAAAGGTAAATGTTTAACTTCGGTGAATTAGACCACACCCATCCCTTTAACCACACCCCCTCAGCAAGACATTTCAGCCAATCGGATGTGCACAAATCGACTGACAGGCACAATACGCTGACAATCTTCTTCAATCAGATGTAAGTGTGCGCAAGATTATTCTGAAAGATTGTGTCCTCACATATCAGAGATCACACACACCACAGAGTTTGAGCTTCAGCTGAAAGATCCTAAAATGTTGTTTTAGTGTAAAAATTAATCATCAACGCTGCAAACGATTATGTTAATATTGAGCGACCACACTGAATAAATCTCGCAGGAGAATATGGAGCTATGTTGAACGTGAGCCATTTATTAAAGGGTCAGTGATTGTCAGATGATGATAATGAGCCTCTTCATGCGTATGAATATATAATGTCCACTTCAGAAACAGCAAAGCACTTATTCAACATCCACGTGCCCCGTGGGTCACACCACAGAGATTGTGTGTGTGTGTGTGAGAGAGCGAGATGGCCAGACGTGCTTGTTGAATATGGTGTCGGCAGCACTAGGATGAGTGTTAATGTTTGTTTTTGCGCTTGGGTAAGTTTGTGTGCGCGTGTGAAACTTAAACACGATCTATCGGGTCATTTTCTGGTTGGCTGCTCTGGTTTTTTCGGTAATATGGAGTTTTTCTGTGACCGGCTGGGCTTTCTGCACTTCCTCTTCCACAGGAAACACTCTTCACTAGTAATCTGCCTGATTCTACTACAAGACAGAGGCCATAGCGTTGACCTCTGACCTCTAACCCCGTTGTGCTGCATTTCTGCAGAAGGAGAGGAGATTTTTTTTTTGTTTGTTTGTTTTTTTCAGTTGTTTCATTTTAAGTTTTATGTAGTTTTGTTTCTCTTTTCTTTTCACACCATTTACACCGACTAAACTCCCCAGAGATCTCAGTGTTACACGTGCTGCATGTGTTAGAGCTGAACTCTCCGTCTGACTTCATGTCATTTCCAGCCTGTTCGCTTCGCTCAGCTCTTCCTCCTCGGGCTGAAACAGAAAATCATCCAATCCAGACCAACACAACGACATCTGACACTGTTTATGAGCTTCACTGCATTCTGATTTTGGGGATTTCAGGTAAATGATTTTGTACATCATGAGAAAACAAACTGAACTGCTGCTGTCCACTCAAACAGAGACAGTCTTCCAGAGCTGTTCTGAACAAGAATAAGACTCAAAGTGGACCAGAGAAAGCTACTCTACTCGACTTTAAAATGCACAGTTTTCCCCAGTGTGCCATGAAGTGGTTTCCATGTGAGTCTGTGAAAGAGAACGAACACACACAGACCATCAAACGAAGGGCAATTCGACCCAAACCGTCTGCAGTAAATGACTCTGTATTACCAACTTAACTAAAGTGTCAAAAAGCAATTTGCCACCCACACACCAAGAGCCTCAAATCCTCACCTTATTAGAGCGGCTGGACTCTGGTCCGGACCGGCTCTAATTCAGCCACCGGTTCTCAAACCGACTGATCGGATGAGAGACTGATGGAAAAAGGATGAGACGGGAAATATAAATGAGAGCAGGAGAATGTGACCAATATGAGTGTGACTCTAACGAGCCTCAACACACGAACTGCCAATCGATCTATTAAATTGACATCCCAATTAATTAATCGTATCACAGTTAAATCACATATGGAGAAAACCCCTCAAATGAAGGTCATTCAAAGACATTATCATGGCAGATGAGTAAACCACTGAACAAACAATAAAGGCGTTACATTGTCAATATACAGTTAGTGTCCCATTAGGTTAGGGCCATTCACAGACGACGTTCTTAGCCGCTCCATCTGTTTTTACAGTAATAGCATGTGTTATTGTTAAATGGTCGAGTGTAAATGACTCTACAAGTCAAATTTATTTGTACAGTTCTTTTCACACATTGTTTCAAAGCAGCTTTACATCAACAATCATAATGTTAATGTTTATAATATCTTAATACCTTCATGTCTTATAGTCACATTTAGCTGGGCGATAATATGGTTTACATTTTGCGACAATAGAAGCAATCAAGCGGTTGAGATTTGCTATATAGCGTATATTGCTTTATATATTGTATGTAATGCTGATAAACTTGGACACACTTATATATTCAACTTCATATCTACACACAAAAAAAGTGGTTCCTCAGCGGTTCTTTGGTTTGGTTGAGGTGTTATATACTGTAGCACCACTGCCATACAAAGAGCCCGTTAAGCCCCTGTTTAGTTCTTTAAAGGTTCTCTGACTCTCTCTTAGTTTAGTTGGGGAAATGATTAAAAATGACATTAAAATACAGTTTATTTCCTGAAGATAGCATGGTTCTGAACTTTTTTGTCCCCAAGGCCCCCTATAAGGAAATATGCAGGGCCCCACATGAGACTTTTTGACCTCAGAAAAGCATAAAAGTGATTCAAAACAGCTTTTGCCATTGTAGTAAATTCCCATTCATAGCAAACATATGAGAGTAACATATCTAAAATCTAAGGAGAAGAATGGGGTTCATCTTATGGTTCTATAAGCCAGTGAACCACTTTTACAGTAGTGCTATTTAGCCAAAAATATATTGTATGGGTCAAAATTATCGATTTTTCTTTTATGCAAAAAATCATTAGGATATTAAGTAAAGATCATGTTCCATGAAGATATTTTGTAAATTT